>PVIY010005423.1:0-94741 GCA_004026745.1 Myrmecophaga tridactyla
ACACCATTAATACTGCAGAAACTTCTTTAAGAAAACATTCTAAAATAACAATCCAAGTATTTCAAACAGTATTCACTAAAGTGTAGCCACTGTTAACTTTGATGACATAATCGAGTTCTTCCTAAAATTATATATTACTGGGCGGGCCACAGTGGCTCAGCAGGCAGAGTTCTCGCCTGCCATGCTGGAGACCCAGGTTCGTTTCCCGGTGCCTGCCCATGCATATATATATATATTATATATATATATATTATATATATAATATATATATATAATATATATATAATATATATATTCTTTTTTTTGCATATATATACTTTTTTTTGCATGGGCAGGCATCGGGAAATATATATGTATTATATATAAAAAATATATATTATATTATATATATATATATATTACTCTCCTCATCCATTCCTTTCAGCCTAAATACTCTTAAACAAATGCATTCATTCGCTTAATTCAATAAATATCTCCAGTCCTGCCATATGTCAGGCCATATGCTTGGGACACAGAAATTTAAGAAATGGAAAAGGTCAGGGAGAAAAGCACATGTATAACCACAAGAAGGAATGCCAAGGAAAAGCACAGGTCACATGGCGTCCACTAGAGTATGTATAGATATGCCTTACCTGTATGCTATCCCATGAGAGCCTCCCCAAACATTTTATGAATGAAGTACTGCTGTTATCCCAATTTTTGACATTATAAAAATAATGAGTCAGAATGATTATATAACTTTCCTAATATTACAAAGTCAGTAATTTGAGTTACCTATTTCTGGTCTTTTTCACTCCAAAACTCATGTTTGTAATCATTCACAATGTTATCTATACCTGAAAACGTTCAAAAAATATTTTAAACCCACAATAGAAATAGGAAGACAGTTTTCTAGAAATTGGAAGGTCAGTACAGAAAAATCTGGCATTATTAATTGTTGATTTCTCAGAGGATTTTTTTAGGTTTTGTTTTGGGGAAGTTATTGACTAATATATTATCTCATTGAAGACATCTTTAGATAGAGAGAATTGTCAAAGAGCAGACAAGAGCCACAGAGTTTTGAATCTGGAAAATCTATACATGACTGATAACTACCTAATCAGACTGGAGAAAGGTAATTGCCTGAGCTGCCAGTAAAGAAAGTTTCCTGGCAAGGTGATTCCCAGAGAAGGAAGTGGGCTACAGGTGAGGTGTAAGCAGAATGATTGATGGAACGCCTACATAAGAAGCAGGGAAACCACAGTTTTCCTTTACTCCCTCAAAAATCAGCCTATCCCTACCTCAAATACTCAGATATAATTATATTAGAAGGTTGTGGGAAGGAAAAAAAGAGAGTCTGAGTGTGTGTGTGTGTGAAAGAGAGAGAGAGTCAAACAAGGACACAGAGCCTCATAAATTACTTGGCATTAAGCTATCCCCATGTATAGCTTGGAAAAAATTAAATATTACATTTAAAATGTATTATAACTTATTATTGCTTTTTTGTAATGCATTTCCCAAATAATAGTGGTTAAAAATTTTAGACTACATTCAAGGATTTAGTTAACTGACATAGTCAAAGACATCTATCTAAGCCTCTTTTGGGGATTTGGTGTGTCTGTTTAAAATCACATTTGTTGTAGCCATGAAACCCAGAATATGAGTTATCTACCCAAAGGCAATTTGAATAATTTTCATGAGGATTTATTAAGCCTGATAACCATGTTTATTCCAGAGAAGTAGATTGCATATGTTCTTATGTTACAGTAAATTTATATACAATTTCTTTACAGAATTAACTGTTTATTTCTCAAAAATATCTTAATTTGAGCATGAGAAAGGTATACAATATGACTTAATCATTCAGTGATAAACAAAAATACAGAGTCATCAAATTTGGGAGCTAAAAATAAAATTTGCTCAAATTAATACTTTGAAATTATTTTTTATTTTACAGTGAGTCTTTCTATGAGCACCAAAACAGTTTGACAATGCAATACGCAAAAGGATAATGACTCTTGAGTGCAGGGTGTCCTGGAAAGAACACATCCTCAAAGACAAATCCAGGCCAACAGAATTGAGAGTCCCATTTCGGAGACTGAAGGAACATGTGTAAAGGTGATTCCAGAAGATTCTTTTGTCCTCTGCTGGGCTATCCACTGCCAGATGGCAAACTCCTACTTCTCCATCATGTCCCCTCAATGGAAAGTCTAGCTATTCTGCAGGAACACTCAAATGACATCTCTGGTCTCCACCTTTGAAACTCATCAATTCATTCATTTGGAAAATATTTCTTCAACTATACATACACTCACCAAGGTACCATTTATTTAAGTCCTGCTAAGTACGACATAATAGTCTAAGTGCCACATAATATAAATTATTTCCTTTATGTTGAATAATCCTTCAGTACATTGTCGTCTACTTTGACACATGAGGCAGCTAAGTCTTAAGGAAATTATGTGCCAAGACATAGAATTAGAGAGTGGCCGAGCCAGTGTAAACCCAGTTGTACAAGGCCCCTGAGCCCATGGTCTCTTCACTCTGTCCTGCCACCCCTGCATACTTGTTGCTGGGCTTTGAGGATTAATTTGTGTCAGTCCCCGTGTTACGCATTTCACACCTGTGGCCCCATTTGAACTTTACCAGCAACTGATGAGCAAGGCACTATTATCATTCCGATGAACAAACAAGGAAACTGAGGTCTGCAGAGACTAAGTTATTTGAGTCATACTGCTGTGCTAGCTAGTGGCCAAGTGGGCAGTGGTCTTGGGACTCCCTGGCTCTAGAACCTCGGGTCCTTAACCACTGTACTTTGCTGCCTTGCCTCCATGTTTAAAAGTTGTGTACTGGTTAAATATCTGCAACCCATAAAGAGGTTCTTTATATGTACTGATTTATACTAAGTACTTGATAAATATAAATGTATTTGGGGCGACATAAAAGGTTGCCAATAAATGTGCCAACAACGTGAAATACTGACCCAAACTGTTATATCTATGGCTGTTCTTTAAAATAAATCTTACATTATACGTTGAAATAGTTACCTTCAGTGACATTTTCAATTTGAGGGAAGGTAAGCTGAACAGGAAAACTGCAAGTAAAGACATAATGGTCCATTTCTGTTCCATATATATAACTTCAAACTCTTTATATTTTTTTTTTTAGGTATAGGAAAATCATAAAAACCTCTTTAAAAGATTAACAATAAAAATAAAAGTTCAGCTCTTAAATTCACCTGAGGAAAAACCACAAAACTAAGATGAGGTTGCGCTCACAAATGAAAAGCTTAAAGTTGTACAAATAGTAATAGCTCTAACAGCCTCAAGAAGAAAGGAAAGAACACTAAAGGAAAACTTTATTTCTATGGGAAAAGCTGGCAATAACCCTAATTAACAAAATACTCTGCTTCAGGCATAAGAACCTCTGCCACACTCTTTGCCAAATAAAATGAACTTCACCTTTTAAAAGCTCTTAGCTAAGCTAAAATAAGTAATTAAACAGTAAGACTTGTGAAATCTAAGACTTCTAATGATACAGAGGCCAGAAGAACAAGTGTAATTGGTTTGTTGGTTAGCAAGTAAATCGAACCGTAACACCTCCTGGTCATTATAACAAGCTATCAAGTACATCTGATGCATTATAAAATGAAATAATGTATTAAGAAACATTTTATAAATTACAGACCTGTACAATTAGAAGGTTAGTTTTAGGTAGAAAATATACAACAACAAATAGAATTTAGTTTTCAATTCAGGACTGGCTGCTCGTACCCATCTGAGAGCAGGATTCATTGAGAGTGTGCAGATTACACCACACTGTGCCTTGCAGTGAAAGGAGAAAGTTACAGCATAATCCGTGTACAACAGGCTTTCAAAGCAACTGGGGGAAAACAAAAATACGTCACACAGATATAATACTAAATTTACAGCAGAATAATAATCCAGTGCTGAAGGTTGTGGGTCAGGCTAGAAAAGTTTTTAAATGATGAGGTAGGCTTTGAAATCAAGAGAGAGTGAAAGAGAAAATAAGAAAGAAAACACTACCCCCTTGTGCTCGGTTTTTAAGTTGAAAAGATACCAGAGGGCAAGGATGTGTAGGTCAACTGAAAAGTTAAGTAAGAATCAGGGAACTAAGTACTTCATCCTAAAAACTAGGCTCTCCTTTCTCCAAAACTTGAATCACAGAACTGAGAAACAAAAAGAAATAAAACAATTTCAGTTGACTTGAGGACTAAATATTTCATGTAAGTGGCAGGAGAAATGGGAAAGCCTCAGTTGAGGCATTCTGTAATCCTTGCTATAATCCTGGGCTCTGTTCTCATTTATGAGATTTTACTAAAAGCCTTATACAAATTCCCCTGCCTAGAATCATTCCTGCGAGGAACAAAACTCCTCTCAGAAGATACTCTTCCTTTCCTTGGCTACCACATTTGTTAGTTTTTAATCACATTAGAATATACACTTTCTTGTTTGTGCTCATTCTCTCTTTTTTTAAAATTTTTTTTGAATAGGCATTAGTTTCCACAAACTGAACGGTGCTATAAAATATTACGCGTATTTATAACAGTAAATAAATTGTGCCAAAGTATTCAGCAAATTCCTGAATGCTGAACTTTTCACCAAAAATGCATGAACTTTTTATATTTTCCATACCATTGTCAATGTTGAATATTACCATTTATTTTAATATTGCCAAAATTGAAGAGTTGAAAATATTTCTCTGGGACTTTATTTAGAAATGTTTGCTTGTTAATGAAATTGAACCAACTTTAATGCTTTTGCTATTTGATTATTTCCTTAATTGCCTTTATGCCAATGGTTAGATTTTGAGGTTTTCATGTTTCAGAACTGTTTTCTTATTGTATAATATACCGTGTATACAAAGCAAAGAAAGAGAAAAAAAAACAAGTTTTCAAAGCTCTCTTCAACAAGAAGTTATACGACAGATTCCAGAGTTCATCACATGATCCTCTCAGATCTTTCCTTCTAGCTGTTCCAGAATATAGGAGGCTAGAAGGAATAAATATTTTATCATCACCACAGACGTTTTTCTTTTTTGTGAAAAATAGCCTATATATTAAAAAGCAATAAATTTCAAAGCACAGCACAACAATCTGTTGTAGAACAGATTTCCAAGTTTGACATGGGTTACAATTCCACAATTTTAGGTTTACTTCTAGCTGCTCTAAGGTACTGGAGACTAAGAGATATCAATTGAATGATTCAGCATTTATATTCAATTTGTTAAACCCTACCTTCTCTGTATAACTTCACCATCACCTTTGATCTTTCTATCTCACTCTTTAGAGGTACTGGGGCTACGGCCATTCTAACTTTTTCATGTTGGAAGGGGCCATCAATAATACGGGGTAGGGAGATAATATGGGGTAGGTGATGTTCTGGAGAGGCTGGGCCCTCTAGGTTTCAGGACTTATCTGGTCCACCTGGATGCTGCCATTCTCTTTTTAACATTATTGTGTGTCTGTCTGTGCATATAGTTAATTAGGTGATTTTGTACTTAAAAATCTTTGAATTTTCCGACTTTCTCAGAAAGTCTCCCTGTCATTCTTTACAATCAGATCATCTACCACTTCCCTAACCCACTCCTCTCTCCCCGTTTGATTGACTCGCCCCTTTTATGTGATTTCCTCACAGTTTGAACACATCTTTAACACTGTATTTACCTTAATAGATACCTTTATACACCCTTTCCTTCACTAGGCTGTAAATTCTGAGAACGTAGAACTATCTTCTTCATCATGGTACACCCTGTTAAATTGCTTGGCAAATAATTAGGTACACAGTAAATAAGAACACAATGCACTTATCCAGAAGCATCAAAAGTGTTATCCTCTCCCTTACCTTTAAAATCTTGAACATTACTCCACATATTAAAAAGGTTTAATCATTCTTGCTTTAATGATGCTCCAAGTCACTTTGGGCTATAAGAGACAGCCGCCTTGCCCCAGTTCTTCACACTGTTTAAACTATCCTCCCAAACCTATCCCTTACAGACACCCTTAGCAATTTCTCTCTTGGGTTCAGTTCTTTCATGTTCTTCTTAATGTAGCCCACTAAAATGCGCATTTACTCTAGGCTTGCACATAAACAATATTGACTGAATTTTCACTTGAAAGTCTAGATTTAAAGAGGGAAACAGCTCAAAAAAAAAAAAATCAAACCACAGCATTAAAAAAAAAATGAAGACTAGGTATTAGTCAAACACTGTTTTTAAAAGATTAGACCCAAGCATCCTACTATATGATAAGGAAGTGTGCTCCCTTTGAGAAAAATTCATTGACAATCAGTGCTATTGGATAGTAATTTGAATAAAACTATTCAGCATTATTATTGCATCCAGCTAAACTTTGACAAAAGCAATGTCTTTTTACCCTCTAATTCATAAAACCTTATAATTTATGCATCAGCTTCACTTTTTTTTAGAGAGTGCCCACTGGGATAATTATAGTGGTTGTTTCATTTATGTCTGCTTTATTTAGATAATAAGCCAAAAAGGCCAGGAATGCCTTTGCAGTTTCTATCTATAACATCGAATACAATATATGTGAACAACATTTGTGAAATAATAATATTGGGTTTTTAATATCTTTCTGGTACAAATCTTTTTTTTAATAATCTAAAGGCTAAATTAGAGTCAGCTTCTGTTTATTTTCTTCTTGAGATTTCTATACTGATTCCAACACTAGAAATTATAGGCCATTAATGTATCATTTAGAATTTTCTCTTCTTGAACATTTTTAGCAGTTCATTACTGGTGCTTAATTCCACATGTGAATCACAGCTATGGTTTCTTTAGACCCAATGACAGTAATTTCATGAAAGCTGTAATCAGGGATAAATCAGTAGTAAGAGTGTATGTAATGCTTAGCGTGACAGGTGCTGTTCTAGGTGATTTACATATATAAATCAATTTTTATATACAGGGAAACTGAGGCATAGAGATATTGTTTTTGTTTATTTTTCACCTACCTAGTAACTTACTACTAAAAGAGGACTGGCTCTGGAATACAAAAACTTACCAGTATACCCTAGCACCTCTCTAAACAAAGCTTAAACTACACTGAGAGCTTTCAATTTTGAAAAATTGGTTTTAATCATAAAATTCCTGAAAAAAATATTTAAATAATTATAGCATATTTAGTATATATTTTTCTGTCAGCTTTATTTTAAAACATTTTTTTTCCTAATCTCACACTTATAACTATTCTACTAGTTCCACATCAATGTTTATCTTGACTAGAATGTACATGGCCTTGGAAATTTGATCAGGAAAAAAAAAGGATAGGATTTATTACCTATATCTCTGTGGTAATATCTAAGAATTAGGTACACACACAGGCACACACATACAAACTGACTTGTGCTTTGCTTTTCTATGTTACTTCTTCACTTCCCTTACCTCTTAGCCCGACAAAGGTTATAAAAATCGCCCACGTTTCTTATACTGGAAACTATGCTTGTAATGTTTTCTGCATGCTGTATTAAATCACCCAACGAAATAAGCATTATAACTGAGCACAATGTTATAATGCTTAGCGTACATCAGTAAACAAAACAGAAACATATTTGTTCTTATAGGGCTTATGCTCTAGTGTCAGAGACAAACAACAGACAAAAGATACAATAAACAAGTACATTTAAAACAGATTAGAAAGCAATATGTATTATGGAATAAAGGATAAAATAGATCTGGGTAAGACGGATTGAAAGTGCCAGGGAAATGGAACTGGGACACTTGTAAACATGAAGCAGGATGCTAATAGTATCATTGAGAAAGGAATATATGAACCAAAAGACTTAAAGGAAGAAAGGGATTAGCTACACCAGACATCTGAGGGAAGTACTTTCTGATGAGAATATTTCTATTACTTAAAAGTTATAATTTTAAAAGCTTTTTCTTCTGAGGAGGTGCACTCAAATGTAATATTAGAGAAAACTATGGAAGTTCATTGAGGCTGAAAACTTGAGCTGGAAAGAGCTAGATTGAGCATTCAACACATGGGGATCAGTCATTATTTCCGGACTCTGCCTTTGAAGCATTACTTAGAGGAGAAACAGAAATCCACAGGCTTTCATTTTGAACAAATAGAGAGGTCATCAACAGGGCTATGAAAGTGTGAAGACAACCAGCAGACAGGCTCCTGAAATTACAGCACTTATTATGGTAATAAATTATGAAAGAATAAGTATCACGTGGAATTTCACCAAAGGTTACGTACGACTTAAAAAAGGAAGGAAAATAGTTAACAAAGAAGTGAACAGAATTTGCCTGGAACAGTGCCCAAAAGACTTTGAGCATGGATAAGAGGTCTGATAGATAAATGCAGTCCAGGGGAAGACTCTCCAGAAGCCAAATGGGGAACCATTCTCTTCTGCCATGCAGCCAGGCATGAAGCCAGAATCAGAAACCTTTGAGTAACCCTGTAAATTTTGAAGCCCCAGGAAAATGGAGAGACAGGGGGAAATCTTTGTTGGCTGAAGAAAGACCTATCTTCCTCACGTATATAGAAAAAAAATTTGGAAGCGGATTTTTCAAGTATCTGTGTATTAGCTAAATAAATTCTAAATGATTTGGCATCAAAATATTTTAGAGCTGGGTAAGCAGATTTCAACGTCCAGAAACTATTTCTGGAAGATACAAAATACTACATAATAATGAACCGTGATAGGAGAAAGGTCTAGAAGAATAAACCAAACAATAGCTGTTATAAAGACAATATGATTTCATGAATTTCTATAAATTTCCAAATACAGATAACTTCTGTAATTCTCATTTATTTTTCAACTTAAATATTACTTCCTCAAAAAAGTCTTACTTAATCTCAATTTCCATATCTGTAAAAGAGGGATAACCATCAACTGCATCTTTGAGTTGTAAGCATCAAATTATACAATATGTGTAAAGAGCTTATAACAGTTATAATTTGAATGCAATATATTGAGGCATATGTTGAATGCAATATAAATTTATTATTATCTATAAACTTTAGACTAATATATATGGACTATACATGCTACTACATTACTACTTAGAAGAAGTCTAGTAATGAATTAAATGCTTTCCTGAAATAATAAATATCCCTAGTAACTTTTTCCTATTAATTAGCTTTCCATTTATGTTTTTAAGAATTTCTAATACTTTTAATTTACAGGAGTTTTAACACTGTAAATTACCTTAAAATCTTTGTATAAGTAGAGATCTAAAAAGTCAGTATCTTTTCATTAGCCTCACCATATTAGGCACTAATAGGCCATTTATTATTCTTACATTTACCAAATTCGATGCAATTGTCCCATTAAATTACTATGAAGGGCATTAAGTTGAATTGATTTTCAAAGTTAAAATCAAAGTCAATTTTGTACAGGTATGAAGTTTGAAGGAAAATGTAATAACACTGCACAAACTTGAAATATTCTTTAAAAATCTCTCTATTTCCTGACTTGTAATAATTTCTAACATTGAAACAAGAATGAATTAGGAAGCTCAGGGTTTAGCACATAGTAGGTGTTCAATAAATTCTGACTGAATGAATGAATGAGTGAGCTGATTATTTCACATTTGATGGGCTACAGAGATCATAGAATGATTGGAGTTTGTAGCTACCAAACATGGGACCCAAAACTGTGCCACATGTAGTTGGTAAAAACACACAAGGAAAAGCATGGAAGAACTGACACATGAAAAAACAATTTTCAAAAAAGCTTCTTTCGTTGCTATTGATTATCTCTTTTCCTACTCATTGAAAATAAGAGGGACAGAAGAAACGCCGATCCATCATATTGATATTCCCATCTAAATATTTTTCAGCAGCTTTGGACAGCTGATTTTTTTTTGTCTAAATGTTACATAGCACTGTGCACTCAGAGTAATAATGAAAATAATCTCAGATGGGTATCATAGAAAATAACTATTTACTGTTTAAAATGTACGTGGGATGCAAAATTATCACAAGGTCTATTTACTATGCACAGATGTACAACACAGAAGACAAATGGCTCTTATTGCTATCTGCCACCCTCTAGCAAAGTGCTAGTACAGGTTTGATGGGGAAAGCAAAGACAGTGTGTCTTATTTTGCCAGGACTACTATGATAGATACTATAAAATGGGTTGTCTTAACAACATGAATTTACTGTCTCACAGTTTTGGAGGCTAGAAGACCAAAATCAAGGTCTCAACAGGCCATGCTTTTTCTCCCAGAGTCTGCAGTGTTCAATGTCCTTGGGGTTACTCTGCCATATAGTGACCTGCCTCATTTTCTGGCTTCTTACTTCTGGTTTCCACTTCTATCTCCAATCTCCTTTGCTTATAAGGACTTCAACCATATTGGATAAGGCCTGCCCTCATTCAGTGTGGCCTCATCTTAACTACTAGTAGAGTCTTCAAAGGTCCTCTTTACAAATGGGTCCACAGCCACAGGACCTGGGGTTAAAACTTAGTAGGGGTATGACTCAATCCCCAACACAGTGCCACAGGGAATCGGGTGTAGTCAGCAACCTGTCTTAGACAGCCAACTTGATGCAGCTGTCTATAATTTCCTTCTGTTATGACTGAGCCCTGGAGGACCAGGGATGTGTAGGAAGGTCTGCAAGCACAGAAGACAACAACAACGGAGCCCACTGATAGACAGATTCAGCTTCTGCAAACTTCTTCTTCTCACAGATGCAGCCACATCCTATGTACGGGAAGGACCTGGGGCTCATATGAACACTTACTCAGCAACACATGCTCTCACTATTCCGTGCCCCCGTCATGATGAAATTACCAGGATTTATTTATTAACACTGGATCCATGAATTTCCCCCTTGTCCATAGCCCCTCTGTGTACTCTGAGGTGCTCCCAGTTGATTTAGGATAGGAGCCTTGACTTGTGATGGCCACCCCCCTCCAGGGATTTCTTCTAGCACTTTCTACCAACCCTCCTCCTACCCTCCTCCTGCCAACCTTGCCCTGATGACCCATACCCAGGCTTCTGGATAGGTCCACACTGAAAAATACACTAGTTAGTCATCAACAACAACAAGTTGAAGATGTCACTGCCTATGTTGAAATATTTCCAGGTTTTAATATTCACATTCAAAATCTTTAAGAGTGTAAGAGATAAAATTACTCTGTATGCCTTCCTATTTTGCACACATGTTCACAGATATACTATTGCCCTTAGAGTCCTCACCACCGTGCTCTTAAGCATCTAACAGGGCACTTACGCATTACTTGCTGCCCCATCTTTCTTATACGATTCTCCACCAGTTACCTTCCTTTCCCAATTATGTTACTGCCACCGTGCTGGACCTGTTACCCTGCGTGCTCTGCCCTAATCACATTTGACAGGCCATGACCAGTCGTATCATGACACGGAAGAAGTAGGTACTGTATTAGTTAGGGTTCTCTAAAGAAACAGAATCAACAGGGAACATTTGCAAATACAAAATTTATAAAAGTGTCTCAGGTAACCGTGGGAACACAGAGTCCAAAATCCACAGGGCAGGCTGTGAAGCCAACGATTCCGATGGAGGGTCTGGACGAACTCCATAGGAGAGGCTCACGACCCGAGACAGGAAGAGCCTATCCCTTCTAAATCCTCCTTAAAAGGCTTCCAGTGATGAGATTAAGCATCACTCATTGCAGAAGACACTCCCCTTTGGCTGATTACAAATGTATTCAGCTGTGGATGTAGCTGACATGATCATGATTTAATTCTATGAAATGTCCTCATCGCAACAGACAGGCCAGCACTTGCTCAGCCAGACAAACAGGTACCACCACTTGGCCAAGTTGACACATGAACCTGACCATGACAGGTATGCAGTAATTGTTTTAAACTATGATGAGTTTCAAGGTATTGTGACACGGGATTACCTTTGGATCTTTACTCAGTGTAGTTTCCTGTAAACTCGAACAATAAAGGATTATAATTATTGCTATCATGTTCCCTTCTTGACTTGGAAATAAAACATGTTTCCCTGGTCTCTCAGTCACACTTACATAATGATTCTTTCACTGAATCCACTGATATTAAAAAATCTGAGGATTAACAAGCTCCCCAGAGTGTGTTGCATACTCCTTATTCATCCATTATTTTGTCTCTAGTTAAGTAAGTCTCATGTTTTGCTCCATAATCTCAAATGGAGATATGGGAGAGGGGAGAAAGGCAGAGAGCCAAAGCACAATTGCAAAATCGAGCCTGAAAATGATCAAACACAATCCCTAACAGCTATTGCAATTGGACAGGTATAGAAAAGCAAATAAGATACATAAAAAGAATGAAAAGTGTTCTTTTTAGAAAGGAATATTACTCTGCTTATGAGAAAGTGATATTAAAAAGGAAAGGCATCCAATATAGTAAATGCCTCAAACACTTTCCAGGATTCTTTTTATTTCAGACATTAAAACAAGATTACCCTTACGGGGCGGGCCACGGTGGCTCAGCAGGCAAGAATGCTTGCCTGCCATGCCCGAGGACCCGGGTTCAATTCCCGGTGCCTGCCCATGTAAAAAAAAAAAAAGATTACCCTTATGGTTTCACCATTTTTAATTTGAAGGAAAATCAGTGCATTTGCTGCTATTGCTTGACACAACACAATTTACAAATATCTATAAAGAATAAGAAATAACATGAGCTGAACTGTTGAACCAAGAAACTGCACTGCATAAAAGATGGTAAGAAATCTGAAAGTTGCAACAATATTAAAATCAAAGACCAATTCCAGTGCCGGCTGAGTCTAAAACAATGGATTTACTCACTTTTCAATGCAAGTCCCTTCTGACATCATATGGATGTGCTTTCTACGTCTGAGAAAATAGGTCTGAGAGCAAAGTTTAGTGGGATATAATACACACTCAGAAACTTTCCTGGAAAAGGTACTGGAATTATATCTCAAGGCAAAGAAAATAGGGAAGAGCAGGCTCTTGTTTTTAATTTGCAAAAGTATCATTTTCTATTAACAAATTCATTAAGAATGACAGTTCTCAACCACCATATTTCTATACAAAAATATTCCAGGGAACTTACCTGCCTAAATAAGTTGATTACACTGGAAATGATCTTTTATGACTCAGGTCTTGAATTACCTTATGTTTTTATTTGTAACAAAACATTTATAGGTTCTCTGCTTAAGATAATGTGATGGTATATTGCCTTAAATTATTTTCTTCTGTGCATTCAGATTTAAACATTTAGTGGATGTCTAATCAAGTTTCATGAAAACATGTACTAAGAATAAAAGAACTGAAAGACAAAGTAGGGCACAGTACAGTTTGGGTCTCCAAAATGGATAAAACTGGTACATGAGACAAGCTCTATTGTAGGTACACTAATAAACCAGAGGGCAGTTCCTGGGAGGAGACATTAATTTTCTCTCTAATTGGTGGCTATTATAGAATATTACAGAAATGTGGAGACGTGTTAATGGGGTCCTAAAGATTTTGACAGAAACTGACATGAACACAAGGTAGGGAAAGATATTCTTGAAAAGGTACAAATCTACTTGATGTTTTGGGGATACAATATTTTAAGAGAAAGGATTAGCTGAGGATAAGGGAAAAGTGAGAGGGACTTTATGCATTGTGACTAAATCCCCATTTGGATCACACACTAGAGGCAATAGTCATTGAAAATTCCTAACTAAGAAAGTAACATTTGAATTTCAGAAAGGGAATAAGCTGCACATTTACGCCGTAGCCTTTTTCCTGCCTGTCATATCAGAAGAGCTTTTCCTCTTCAATCTGAGGCCAATCCAGCCACCACTTCTCAGGTCTCTACCTCTCCCACTCCAAGAGGAACCTTGACTTATCTCCTCTTTCCAATCTCCCTTCTACCTTCAACCGATTCCTTGCTACCCACATTTTCCTTTAGGAATTTAACTATCAAACATTAATTAAATTCCAGAAGAACTGCTTTCAGAAACATTATGGGAGCATAGTGGAAGGTCCAAGGGTCCATTTTTTCCATAAATACAGCATGCCTTGAAAGGAGGCAGTCAAAAGAAAGACTGAGATGTTGTTGACTGTTTATGTTTCCACTCTCCTTCCTCCCCACCCTGTTTACAGCTATGTACGTCATTTTAGCAGGTGGGCTAAAGGAAGTGACCATAACAGTGTCACCTAAGGAGAAAGATGCCTATTTGATAAGCTCCTTTTTTCTTTTCTAGATGCATTTAAGACAGGTATGTAGTACTTATTTTTTAAAGATTTGTTCTTTTAATTAAAGATATTTATCTTTTTTATCATAGCTCAATAAATGACAGATTCTGTAACAGTCTCAAGAGTTGTAATTCTCTTGTTCTCTTGAAAACACCCCCACAGTACATTCTGACTCTCTTCTTAGCCAAAGCAGTGGCAAAGCTGAGTAGGAGGAAAATTTAGAAAGCCCACAGATCTGTCAAATGTGGAACTGTGTAATCAACATGCCCAGTTTCCTCTCACCCTCTGTCTTGTCAATGCAATCAAAAGCTATTATTTTAATTCATTCTTGCTTGCCCTTGTTTATAATGAATTAACGTTACCCTTCCTGAGCTTTTAAAAAAAGATCTGTGCAAACCCTAATTCACACACACACACATATATACACAAATATACATATGTAAGAATGTCACAGCAAAAAGAGAACTCTAAAGATTCAAAATAAGGGTATAGACTTCCTATATCCTGGAGCAGCAAGAAGGAAAAATCTGAGATGATGGTATGGTAGCCCATGACAAACTCTGGGGTCTGTCCCGTAATTATTTGTTGAAGAGTGCTTTGAAAATTACTGCTTTTTACTTTCTTTGCTTTGTACGTATGTTATAGTATACAATTAAAAAAAACAGTAAAAAAAATCAATTGGCAAAAAAAGAAAAAAAGAACGGTAAATCCTGATTCTCAGATGCTGTTTATAGGAAGTGAAAAATTATCAAAGACTTGATTCCCTTGTATCTATTACGTATTATGAAATTTAAAAAAGTCTTTCTGGGTGCTAATAGTAAAGTGACCTATATGAAAACTTTCATACCAATTTCAAATTGGAAAAGTAGACATTTCTGCGTACATAATGCTTGATACAACTGGAAAAAGTTTATCATCTCTGCCATCATTCATAAAAGAAAAGTGTTTTTAAAAACCAATGTCATCGTTTTTCCTCATCTCTTAGCTTGAGTCAATTATAGATAACAAAAACATCACTTTTTAATATGCAGAAATGAAATGGGAGATTCCTCAGGACTGTCAACAGTTAATATCCACTATAAATGTATATGAGATTAATATTCACATAAAATTAGCTTGTGGAAATCATTTGTGCAGGATCCAGCTACATTAACCATAAGAAAAATGACATACCTACAAGTAGTATGCTAGTTCATCATTTTCATTTGACCAGGCACTGGACTTTGCGTTCATTTTGAAAGCACTCAGTCAATCACAGAGATGAAATCACAGCAAAGCACTCAACTGCTTCAAATCTGGTCGTAGGGCAGTTTGTCATTTACCCTTATGGTTGCTGTAAAGAGTAATGGAACTGCTTCTCCAAGTCTAGAAACTTCAATTGAAAGGACTCCTCATCCCACAGACCACAAATACTTTAAAATCAGACTGTGAGTCCACTCACAGTTTCTGGATATTTTCCATACGGACACTGAAGCAGTTTCTGAGCTCTCCTTGAAAACCAGAGCAGACCAACAGGTCATCTAGGGGAAATAACTGAACCAATTCAGTTCAATAGCTGAAAATAGTAATCCCAATGTAGAATGGATACAAGAACTCTCTATATTTTACCACTATAGGATGTTTCTTAATTCTAAGAATTATGTAATAAAATGAGGAGGTAGCAAGTGAATTAAATATAAGTACTCAAACAATTTTTCACTAATATTTTCCTTTTGCATGAAACCCAATGTTGTTTTATGCAGTTCTAGTCACCCAATGTTTTTCACTCTATAATATTTCAAGTAATCGAGAGCTTTTAAATTCTGGAGGCCAAGAAATGAAATCAGAAATAACTCAGTATTATAAATACATAATGGATCATGGTTATGTCTCTATAGATTAAAATTTCTATCTGAACTTCATTTTAATATCACTTGCATACAATGAAATTCACCAATTGCACATGTACAATTTAATAATTTTTGTAAAATGCATAGTATTGTCTATATGTCATTTCAGTGAGATTGTAGAATATATTTTGCCCCACGGAAAGTTCTCTTGTGCCTATTTGCAGTCAATCTTTTCACCCCACACCCAGATCCTAGAAACTATGATTCTGCTTTCTGTAACTACAGGTTTGCCTTTTTCTACAATTTCAGATGAATTGTACAGTAGGCAGTATTTTTGTGTTTGGCTTCTTTCAATTAGTAAAATTATATTGAGATGCGTCTATGTTGTGGTGTGAATCAGTAATCTTTTCTGTTTTATAGCTGAGTAGCATTTCATTGTCTCCATATTCCACAATTTGTTTATCTATTCACCAGTTGATGGTTATTTGGGGCATTACCAGTTTTTGACTACTATGGATGAAGCTGCCAAGAACATCTGAATACGAGTTTTTGTGTAGACCTGTGTTTTAATTTCTCTTGGAGAGGTATCTTTTAATGGGATTGCTGGGCCACATGGTAAATGATTGCTTCACTTTATAAGAAACTGGAAAAACTGTTTTCCAAAGAAGCTGTACCATGTTGCATTTCCACCAGTAATGTAGGAGATTTCTGGTTGTTTTTAAATTTATTGTGCCTTATTTTTATAGTCCAGCCTATGGACTCTCTTGATGAATGTTCTGGGTATATATTCTCCTAGTGTTGGATGAAATAGTCTATAAATGTTGACCAAGTTACATTAGATAATAGCTTTGTTCAAGTCTTCTATACCCTCACTGATTTCCTTTCTACTTGTTCTATCAGTTACTGAGGCTGAAGTGTTGAGATATACAACTGTAGCTGTGGATTTGTTTATTCCTCCTTTTGGTTCTATCAGGTTTTACTTCTCGTCATGTGAGGCTGTTAGTAGGTACATATATATTTAGGGCTTTTATGTTCTCTTGATCAACTGACCTCTTTTATCATTATAAAATGTCCCTATTTTCCCTGATAAGATTACTTGTTCTAAAATCTACTTTTCTGACATTAATAAAACCTTTATAGCTTTTGTGGTAGTTAGATTCGGTTGTCAGCTTGGCCAGGTGAAGGCACCTAGTTCTGAGCCAATGGTGCGTGAACCTCATTTGTTGCTGATTTACATCTGCAGTCAGCTAGGAGGCTTGCCTGCTGCAATGAATGGTATTTGACTTAATTGGCTGGTGCTTAAATGAGAGAGCTCAACGTAGCACAGCCCCAGCAGCTTGGCATACCTCATCTCAGCACTCGCAGCTCAGCCCAGGCCTTTGAGATGCAGAAAGGAATCACCCCGGGGAAAGTTGATTGGAACCCAAAGGCCTGGAGAGAAGGCCAGCAGAGACTATCTTGTGCCTTCCCACATAAGAAAGAACCTCAGTGGAAAGTTAGCTGCCTTTCCTCTGAAGAACAAAATAAATCCCCTTTTATTAAAAGCCAATCCATTTCTGGTGTGTTGCATTCTGGCAGCTAGCAAACTAGAAAAGTTTTCTTTTAATTTGCACTTGGATAGTATACCAACTTTGATCATTTTACTTTTAATGTCTTAAACATTTAGCAGTACTATGTTTTCTCCATCCTTCCACCAATGCTTCCCCCCACCAACCTCCCCATTCACAGGTTTTCTACATTCACTTAGTGGCTCAGGCCAGAAATCTGGGGATAGCTTTGATTCCTCTTTTCTCTCATCCATCAAACACATCCTAAAGATTGTTCAGAAAACATCATGCATTCATCCATTTTCTTCCATCTCCACAGCACATATCCTAAAAGAGTCCAAATTCTTGACTTTAGAGTCTCCTAATCTATCTTCTAGTTTTTACTCCTGTCCACCTCTTACCCATTTCTTGCACAGTAACAAGGATGACCTTAACATATATTACATAACCACCCTTCTTTAAATCCTCTATTCTTTTTCTATTGCACCTAGGACAAAATCCAAACTCTTTATCATGACCTATAAGGCCCTGGGTGATCTGTGCTCTGATTCTCTCCTCAAACCAATTTCCCCTGCTGACCTACCAAGCTTCAGTTCCACTTGATCTTTACATTTCTTGATTCTATTAAACCCTTTCTCACCTAGGACCCAAGATATTGCTTCTACTTGAAATAAATTCACTTCAACATTTTCTGTGGTTAGCATTCAAATTGAGACTTTATGATTGCAAGGGAGCAATCTCTTTATCAACTCATGCTTTCCACGAATACTTATTTAGTGCATACTAGATGCCAAACACTGAGCTGCATGCTGAGGATAAAACGGTGAGCCCAAATATATTGGTTCTTGCTCTCAAAGAGCTGAAAATTCACTGTAAAGACAGAAATTTCTCAATGCAAGTGCTATTCTACATGGAAAGAAGCCCCATAAAGAAAATGAGCACAGCTCCATGAAAACTCATAGTAAAATTGGGAAAAACTGGAGTTGAAGATTAGATCTCCCCAAGGAAGGGATCTTTGACCACATTCTTAAGGGGGTGTAGGAGTTAATTAGCACACTGCAATTCAGTAGAGAAAAAAATCACATTAGATATTAGCTGAAATTTTAACACATATATATGTGCTGTTAACAAGATACAGCATGAATTCTGATTAGACACATCATGATCAGTAATTAGTACAACTCTCCATTTGACACAATCCTGTCAGATACTATAAACAAAATTTTGTGTTTATTTCAAATACAACAGAAGATATTTTGTGCTCCATGAGGTAGAAAAGGCAGGAAAAGAATAATGGTAACAACACAGTTAATCTTGCTCTTGTTTTCTTTATTCCTGACTTGAAAACTTAGTAAAATAATGATGCATTTTAATGACTATAGACATTAATTTAGTAAAAAGCAAGAAATATATGTATTTATGTATTTCCAAAACTGTATTTCTTAGGCTTCTTCCAAATATGGCAATACAATTCAGGTCTTCTTTTGATCTGAACTTAAAACCAGGGTCACAATGAACTAGCATAAAGGACAGGGACTTAATAATATTTTGGATCTGCCTTGGGGTGATCTTCAAATGTTCTGGGTTGCAGGTGAGGCTAGTCTTCTGGTAGAGGTATGACAACATTTAAAATATTTCATCAAATTGACGCAAGTGAAATTTTACATTCAAGTCCCATTCTCTGTCTGGTCTGTCAGCTGTAAGGAAATTAACAGCTTCACCTACAATGTCCTTTCTGCTTAGCTACATTTACCCAAATCTTATTTCTAAAAATTGAGCCTACTACTAAACCCTTCTTCTTCAGCATCTCCTGTCTTCATTAAAAATTTCAAAATACATAATTTGGACTTTATCAAAATGAAAAACTTTTGTGCATCAAAGGATATTCTTATAAAAATGAAAAAGCCAACCAACAGAATGGGAGAAAATATTTGGACACACTGATCTGATAAGGGTTCAGTATCCAGAATATAGAAAGGACTGCTATAAATTGAACACAAAAAGACAAACAACCCAATTTAAAAATGGGCAAAGGACTAGAATAGACATTTCTCTAAAGAAGATATACAAATAACCAAAAAAGCACATGAAAAGACATTTGATATCAGTCATATGGGAAATGAAAATAGAACCACACTGAGATACCACTTCACAGTCACTAGAATGACTATTATTAAAGAAACAGAAAATAAAAAATTATTATGAGAATGTAGATAGATAGGAACCCTCGTACGCTGGTGCAGCCACTGTGGGAAAAGACTGGCAGTTCCTCAGAAATACAGAACTACCATATGATCCAGCAATCCCATTTCTAAGTGTATAACCCCAAAATTTGAAAGCAGGGCCTTGAAGAGATATCTGCAAATCAATGTTCATAGAAGCATTTTCCACAATAGCCAAAAGATGAAAGCAACCCAAGTGTCCATCAACAGATGAAGGGACAAACAAAACGTAGTATGTACACATAATGGAAAATTATTCAGCAATAAAAAGGAATGAGATCTTGGGCAGAGAAAGGGAAGTTACTGCTTAATGGACACATAGTTTCTATTTGGGGTGATGAAAAGGTTTTGGTAATGGATGATGTTGATGTAGCAAAGCATTTGGAATGTAATTAATATAAATGATGTTACCTGAGTCTTTTTAAAAATGTTTCTGTCAGAAGATTCTCTTAAACATCTAGGCCTGAGGATATTTAGCCATGTATTACCTTGTCTTCCTAAGCGACTGCCTTATAGGTAAATTACTTTCTTCTTCTGTATCAGTAATGTTTTCTGTTTAATAAATCACTGTAATCTAAAATTCAGTGGTTAAATATACTGACCATTATTTCATTCACAATTGTGCTGGGCAGTTCATCTAGGCTGGGCTGGGTTCGGCTGATCTCAGCCAAGTTAGCTCATGCATCTGAAGTACAGCTGGAGGGTCAGCTTAGCACTTAGATGGCTGTGCTCATAGGTCACTCACTGGTCTGGCGGTTGACCACATGCCTCTCATCATCTAGCAGGCTAGCCTATGCTTCCTCAGATGGATCCTGGGTGCTGAAAGCATCAAGAGGGCAAGGTTCAACGTACAAGTGCTTCCCACGTCTGCTCATACCACATTTACTAATGTGAGTCACAGGGATGACCCAGCCTCCACTTCTTGATCTGTAATGTCATTGTCAGTTCAGGGAGGAGAAGATTATGACATCCAATTTTACAATCTACTACATCCTCAGATAAAAAAACAAGCATTTCCTTTGAATCCCTAGATTATAGTACCACCCGTATATTGAAGGCACTCGAAACACATTTCTACCTGGTCAAAGAACGAATGAATGGGCCGATCAAAAAGTCTCACTTAAATTCATTTCACATCTTAGTCTCTGTAATAACTTAAGTATCAATTGACATTTTACCTGTTAGCACTAAATAGTATTTGAATACAAGTTGATAGAAAACAATGGGATAAATCAAGTCCTTGACAGGGCAACAAGAAACCTGTAAGTCCTCAATGATTTTCTGAATTGATCTGGTTGCTGCGAAGCATCTCCCGGTTTCTGTACCAAACTGGTGTCCTCAGGCTCTAATGATGCCGGGAAGATTCCTGACCTCAGTCTGCAAAAGGGTTTGCAAAATGGTCCCAGTCTGGGCGGACCATGGTGGCTCAGCAGGCAAGAATGCTTGCCTGCCATGCCAGAGGACCCAGGTTCGATTCCCGGTGCCTGCTCATGTAAAAAAAAAAAAAAAAAATGGTCTCAGTCTGAATTTAGGTATGACCCAAGTGTCTTCAGAAGCCTCACATCATAGAGGTGTACTTATTCTGCATTCCAGGGAGGGATCAACTCTATAGGACACAAACTGCAAGAGAGACCAGAGATTTCCTATCTTCACAAACTGCAAGAGAGACCAGAGATTTCCTATCTTCTGAGAAAATGGTGGGCAGTAGCTTCAAACTCTAATACCATTCCTCAGAATACCTATCTCAGTCAGAGTCTAGATTTCACATAACAATGATTTTAAATAGAGGCAATATAATCCTTTTGATTTTGACTTTAGCCAAGTTATAGGAAATATGGCTGAAGCAATCGATCCGATTGGTACTCCAAGTCTGGGGAAAATCAAAAGAGCAATGAAGAATACAATGAGGAATTTATAAAAGCTCAGTTGTGTTTAAAATTGGCTTTGAACAATTATTGACATTTAATTTGACTTTCTATATCATTTTTTAATGCCACAGATGTACAGAGACTCACAAATTTCAAGAATTTCTCCTTTCATGCAATGTAAACCAAAAGGCTACAAGAAGACACAAGTATGCAGCATGAATTAATAATACAAAAATAAAAAAACAATTAACTGAGCAATAAAAAGTTATTCTAATAAGGACAAATTTCTTATAGATGAGAACGTCCAGAAAAGAAAGAACTACTCTTATGTAGTTGTCTTCAAAGCTATGCCAGTAAATGAGCAGGAACACTGGGCTAGATGGCAAGATTTTACCAAACGATGAAGTGTTTTTTCACCCCACCCTATCTCCCACACAATATCCACTACTAAGAGGTAAAGAACCAAAAGCACTATTAGGTCCCCAGCAATTAGCTAGTGTTTTGCACAATAAAATGACAAAAATTTGTGACAAATAATATAATAGTTTAAAAAAATCAAGCAGTCTTGGCATGCCACTTAAGTGTGTTTTAGATGCACTTGAATTATTAAATAGAGGTATTTGGTTTAGTCTGATGGGACCGGAGTAAAAAGTCCTATCCTTTTACATTGCTCTGGGAAAGGAAGAAAACAGAGGAGGCACTATCTAGAAGAAGCAAGGACTTTTTCCTGAGCAATGTCCTAACTCTGAGGCATAACCAAGTCTGCACATCAAAGCTGAAACACTCAACTTTAGAATATAAAAATGTGCAATCAGCCATATCCTGTTTTAAGTCCTAGGGACCCAATATTCTAAAATTTCTGGTGCAAAGTGTTTAATAAAGTAGGCAATCGGCAATGACAGAGAAGCGAAATGCTTCAGTGTTAGAGAAAGTGTGAACTCTATTGGCCTCTTAAATTAAAATTTCTATTAGCAATTTATCACATTCAGGTACTTAAAGTGTACATATTAAATATATGCCATAAATAATTTTTGACATTTTTATGATGTAGAAATATAAAGACTATTGGTTAGTTTCCAATGATATATCAAAATAGAAGCTTTTAAGTTATCATGTAAAAAGCACCAAATAAACCAAAAATACCAATCTGCCTATAATGACCACTAACATGGTATGCTATACCTATTACAATACAGGTGCCCACAGTGTCCCCTCTGTCCCCACACCCCAGTCTTGGGTAAATATTTCTACCCATTGGCACCTCAGAAGCTTATATGTGTACTACATAACTCCATTTTTCTAACTTCAGATTACTGGGCTTTGAATGAGTAAGTCAAAGTGGAGCTATCAGACCGTCTCTACCAGAAATGTTATCTGGTCCACAGAGATGGACTCAGCTCTCGATGGCTCATCTGGAAAGTCTATAGAAACCACACTCTGGGGGCTCTGCCTTGGCTATATGCACTTGTGGTGGAAGCAGCAGGTCTGAAGCCAGGAAGAGGACTCAAAGAGATGGATGGCTCTGAAAGAGGCCAGGCTGACTTCCTTTAGCTTCCCTACATAAAGCATGCATGGGTCATCCCAAGATATTTCTTTTATCTAAGCTGGCTAGAAAGAACTTCTGTTTCTTAGAACCACAGGATCCTAAGACATTAAATCTTATCTTTGCTCATGTGCTTTTTGTTCTTTTTAATTATTAGAGGTATTCATAGTATTGTCATATTTTAAAAGAGTTGGAAACCATGAAGTGAATGATAGTTTTTACCTCTCTACTGAATTACTTAAGAGAATGGATACTGAGAACTCTATTTTATCAATACATTTTTAGCATCCATTAAAAATTACAGTCTGTGTCCTTTCTCAGACTTTTGAGTATGCTGTGGAACTTTACATTAATTTCCAATTGTTATGGCAATTCATTTAAAATTATGATCATACATAATTTCATGAAAAAGCCATGTTTTCATTTTTAAGGGATTTAAAAGTTTGACCAGATGCACTTTCATCTGTTAGAATGTAAGAATTTCAGCCTGCTTTGCTCATTGATCTTTCTCCAGGATCCAAGTAAGTACAAAGCACAGAGTACTTGTCCAACAAATACTTCTAAAGTAAATAATATGTCAGTAGATAAGAAATTTAAAAACAAGCTTTTATTGCCAATTATAACATTGGCTTGTCACGTGACTTTAGGCAAGTACCTGTTCATCTTTATCCTTCAATCATCCATTTCCTAAATATTTACCAATTGCATATTATTCATCAGGAACTGTAGCTGGAACAAAGGATACAAAGAATGAATAGGTCATAGATGGTTCTCTCTAGGAGCTCAAAATTAAAAAGTAAACTGATGAGTTAAACATCCATTGCACAACAAATATTAAGTAGGATACAGATTGAATGTATAAAATGTTATGTAAATTCAGAGCAGGGGAATGCTGGTTTCCTACTCTAAAAGTTGAGAAAGAGAATTTCAGATTTTATTATAAATAAAATAGACTATTTCCTAGAAATAGCTATCAATCATTTTAAGGTCATGAAGACACTGATCATGGCATTAAAAGGGTAATTCATTAGATATAAATGGCTGAAAAATGGTAGTAGAGCTTCAAAAATATCTTATTTGCTCAAGAATTAAAATTATTCCTGAATACAACTTACTACATTTACTCCTATAAGCTCTTTATAATTTTCTGACACTGAGACTAGATGTCCAACTGATGGGAATGTAATAGGGATGTAATGTAATACATGGAAGATTAATGATTACTTTTATAATATACATGTCCTCATTTGGAACTCAGAAAGATACTGTGTTTTGACCCCTCTCCCATGATTTACTAGCTGTGTTACCTATCTTATTAAGTCAGAACCAACTTTTCATCTACTTCTGAAAACTTTATGCTAGCAAAAAGAAATACAGCTCACACTGATCCCACTTATAAATTCTCTATCTTTCCTAATCACAAATAATAATCAGCTCACTCCAGTTTCCAGCTGTATTGTGAAATATACATAATTTTAACTGACCTCACCAGAGCCGCTAAAGTTATAAACACTTTATTATTTCTTGATTATAATTTTTTTGATAGACATGCCAGGGAATTCTGAGTCTTCAAGATACAATAATCCAACAAGAATTTAACATTTAACAAAAATAAAATACTGAAGGTCAATATTTGCTATTTCATCTGAATGAACAACTTCTGCCAATGAAACAAACACAAACCACTGTACAGTAAATGAAAGGAAATACATTTAACATCGTAAATAATGATAATTTTATGTGTAAGGTCAAATCTACTGAAAATGTTTAACTTTAGAATTATTTAAGTTACAAGGTTTAAAAGACTTTTGCTTTTAGACACTTAAAATTCTTACAATTAAAGTTTCCAGGTTATAGCATGGTGATAAACAGCCATATCCACATGAAGCATTTTTATAAAGCCATAATGTTCATACAGCACTGTCACGAAAATTACCTCAATCAATTCCCACAACAACCCAATGAGGTATATTACCTTTTTCTTCCTTTTTTATTTTTATTATTATTTTTTGCATAGACAGGCGCCGGGAATCAAACCCGGGTCTGCCAGCATGGCAGGCAAGAATTCTGCCACTGAGCTACCGACACACTGCCCTCTTTTTTATTTTTAAAGGCTAAAATCCCTAAACTTCAAAAGGGCAAGAGAGCAAGTTACTTAAAATCACAGTTAGAACCTTGTTCCTCTGACTTTGAGTCTAGTGTGCTTTGTCTTACACAAGCAGATTTAATTTTAAGGTGAATCTAAAAGACTGGAAATTTTTTTTGTACCCACTTTATTCTTCCTTGCTGAAAAATCATGCCTATATTTTTTACACACCAAATTATACTGTCAGATTTTAAATACATCTAAGTAGACCTCTCATAGTATGTGTGCCAAGAAACAGACTAAACATTTTACTATTACTAGATAAAACTGACATTTACAAAAGAATATAAAAGGAAAATTCACTAGGCCAAGATCTCCTTAAATCATATTATACAAGTGAACCTATAATGAGATTACATAAGAGGACTTTTTAAGGAAAACCTCTAGAATGTTTCAAACAATTGAAATTTTGATATTATTTCAGAGTTAAGGGATACTTAAATGTTTCATAAATAAAACCTAGTTAATTCCAGACCTGTGTGAAGTTCCATAAACTTTTCTCTCAATTCATATGAAGAATTATGACTTAATGCTAACATTATCTATCCATTTTAAGGAAGGGGTTATAAAAAATGAGTAAGAAAAATGTACATAAGGGGAAAATATATCCATTTTCTTATAAAGTAGGAAGAAATAAATGGGAATGTAGAGTAAGTGCTAATAATACATTATACACTTTGGGAAAAATATGTTTTAGGTACGAAGAGCTTTTTGTCTCTGAAGACTTCCTAAAACAACTAAATCAAGTTAATGAAACAGCACAATTGGATTATCAAAGACCAGTGAAGCAAATACCAAAAAAAATTAGGTTTCAACCTAATACAAGGGCACAGCTATTAAACAGGACATTAAATTTTCATTAGCCACTAATATCAATACCAAACATTTAATTTTGCCCAGATGATGAGAGATATAATAGATAGCAACAGCCCTGGGGTACTCTAAAAGTGAAGAGGCAGCACCAGAGTATTTTTGTGACTTCTCCATTCTGAAAATATATCCCAACCCTCCCCAAGGAACAATCTAAACAGTCCTCACTGACTATCGAGAAATAAGACGGATTGTCTAGAATTCTTTTTTGAATTGCATTTGACATTGCACATACCTCTTATACACCAAAAACAAGAGGGATTCATTCCAGGCCTTACTTGGAAGGACATTTTTTGTCAAAGAACCTTTGATAGAACAGTGAGATGGAAATCAAACTGACTGGGTTCAACACCCCACCTGCACCCCCATCTCTCTCTACATTTCTTGGTGGTGTGACTTTGAGCAATTTTCTGAATTTCTTGACCCCGATTTTACATATAAGTAAAATAGGGGTAGCTAGAGTCACCGGACTAAATCATTTGCAGAACTTATGAGCAGAAAAGCAAAGTTCAGGGTATGTGGTTAGCACTAAATGTTATTTCCCTTCCCCTTTCCAAAGAGTTAAATATGTCATAAAATGCAATATCTGGCACTCTACCATAGCCCAAAGGTGAGTCTCTACTCTGACACCTAATTTGTCAGTAGATTGTTTCTAGAAATAATAACACAGGGATCACCTAAAGTAGAGCCCCTGAATCTGACATTCCTTCTGTTCTAATTGTTAGTGCTCATGAACCACAGGCAATGAGATTTTTTTGTATTGGATATATTATTTATATTTTTGAACCATAAAAATTATGTTCATAAATATAAATAGAAAAATACTTGGAGAAACACTTCAAAAGATCTTCAATTTTTGAAAATTTGAAAAGAAATATTTTTCACTAAGACCAAATTGTTTAAAGTTTCAGCTTTCTTCTCAACAAAGGAAATTTCTAATTTTTATATATTATTGCATTATGAGTTCTTTTATTTTATTTATACACTACACGTGGTGAAATATGAAATTATAAAATTTGGTCAGATGGTCATTGTCCATTCTGAAATATCCTGTGGAATATTGACTTGTAAATGCATCAATGAAATAATTTAATTCTGCTGTTCCTGTCAAAAATCTGACTGTGGCCCAGATTATAGAGAAAGATAAATTAGCTCTACTAAAAATTTACTTTTATTGGTTTATTGATACATATGCCAGAAATCTCTTGATGTATATTGAAAGATTTTGCATATTCTTATTCCTGCTTGCTCATGCAATTAATGCATTTAAACACATTTGACAAATAAACAAAAACAGAATTGAAAGAAAGCCTAAAAATAAACATTTTGATTTTATTATTTACAACATTGCATAGAGATCCTTGTCATTAGCCCTGGTACATATACCTTTGCATGGTCAATATCAGGTCTTAATGGGAGATAGATTTCAATTTCCTAAGACTTACAGGTTATTTCAAGCCCAATACAGTATTATGGGGAAAATAACCTGAGTCAGAGTTAGGCATTAAGTTGGATTATGGAATCAAGTTTTAAACATTCAAATTCATGGAAAGAAGAGTCAGTACAAAGTTGGAATGGTGAGATGGAGTGTGAAGTGGAAATGAGTGGTCTCCTAATTACCTTGTATTTATTGTTTGATTTTGGACCAGCCAGTTTAAAGTTACGCCTACAGATGAAACAGCCATACTCTGATACTAAGACTCATCAAAGTATGAAGTAATTTCAACTAGAAAATATAATTTTCTTGGAAAAGGATCAAGTTTGGGAAGGTTTAAGAGCAACAGTTCTTGGAGATAATTAGGTAATGCCATAAAATGAGATACATGTTTAAACTAAATATATAAATATATATATATTTTAAGGAATAAACTAGTTAGTGCAAGGTACCACCATAAGCAGATATTTTCACCATAAGGAGATGCATGTAATATTTTACTAGAGGACTGAGTCAATATATCCAAGATTCATCTGTACCAAGCGCATACAACTTTGTGGGAGCAGTAGGCTACCCAAATTCAATGGAATAAGAATTATTCCTATAGCACTGAAAGAAACTGTGGTTCTTTCACTGGAATTCTCATAGTTCTCTCTGAATTTGGTTATTTGTTTTAGAATATTATTAATTTAAAAAATTTCAGTAACTGTACTTTTCAGTTATAGAGCTTCAATTTGAATCTGTTCATAGTTTCTAATTCTATTGGTACAGTCTCCGTTTTTCATCTCCTATCTATATATACACTATATTTTAAGGGTACAAAAAGGATAATGATGAATCATACTTTTCAAAATTCAAAAAATGGCCTGCAATTTTAATGTAACATTATTTGATAAAAATTCCATAGTACATCCTGCTTCAAGTTTGGTAAATTAAAGACTGACAACATCAGCAATCACAGCCAGAAGTTTATAAGAATAAATTTAGAAAGATGATTGCCATAATAACAGTAGTAGTAATATTAGAGTAGCTAACTTGCATTGGATTCTCCTATATCATATACTGTGCTTTTCATCATTTAATCTTCAAAATAATTCTCATAGATTGGCATTCTATTGCCCCATTTTAAAGATGAAGAGATTTGGAATTATTGAGTAATTTATCCAATATAGAGAAGCCAGAAAGTGGCAAATTTGAGATTACAGAATTTAAAATATCAGTGATCTTCAGAAATAAACTGCATGCCAGATTTAAAAACCAAAACTCTACTCTTGAAAAATGTAGTATTGTCTTCCAAAATATGGTTGGCTAAGTGAGATTAAGGAAAACTCAACATAGGATAGTTCACAGATGAGGAATTTAAGACATCATCAAGAAAGTTGTATTAAGGTCATGTTCACTGGTAAAGTGACAAAAAGCCCTCATAAATGGTTGCACAGTTACTTAACATGGTAATACCTGCTTACTGAACACTTATGTGCCCAGTCCAGCACAATTTACTATTTATAAATTAGTACATTTAATCTGCACAACCACTCCAGCATTCAAGGCCAAAAATTGGCAGAACCAGGATTAAATGTGGAGAGACCCGCCTGTTCACAGCCATTGCACCATGAACACCTTCAACCTCCCAGGTTGCCATTTACCTGGCTTTATTTACCAGGTAACTTTTGGAATATCCCTTCCCTACACTGTACATGAAATATCTGAAAAATTTACATCTTGCAGATGAATATGCACCTAAAGAGGTCTGGTCTTTCATCTAAATATCCAACGTGTTTCTGATTTCTGTGTCAGAGGTACTGACTCACCCTTGAATCTCACGTCTGTTTGAGATGCAGAATAACCTCTATGCTTGAGAAGGAAAACCTTTGGAGAATGTCTATTTCTCAACATCTGCCCACCCAAGATAATTTCATGTCATGGCCACATCACCTATTGTCATGCCTCACCTACTATCCCATGGCAGCCACGGAAGGTACCTTTAGGAGATGCAAGACCATCTTTTTTCACTTCATCTGCCCCAAAGATTTGCTGCAGCAGCTTGCCACCTGATTCAATTTTACTGGCTGCCCAATTTTTCTGTTTTGCTAATTAATCCAGTCTGGATGTCTGGCCATTTAGCATATTGGAACAGAAAATTTTGAAGTTGAGAAAAAGATATGCACACGTAAAGAAAGCTCATAGTAACTGAAGGATTTGCATATAGATAATTACAATAGGTACATTTTCATCATAATCAATTCCAGGAAGATGGCCTCTCCATTTTATAGTTATTGATTTTATAGCAGCAGAAGCAGTACAGATTGTAGCTATTACAGGTTTCATAAAACTGTATAGCAGTTATATTTTACAAGAAGAATGCATGTCATGAAAATCCTCTTGCACTAAATGTTAACTCCCTGTAATTCACAAATAATAAAAATGCCTTCAGATATCTCAGCACAGGCTTAGGTAATAATGTACATCTCAATCAATATATTAATGCCTTTTTGAGGTAGCCTATTTTTCCTCCTCTTCCATTTATCTGTTCAGTTAATATAAATCTCCAATTCATGATAAGGCAGAAATATTTTAGAACCAGTCATGCTATCAAATATTATCGGCAAACAGAAAGTGTATTTGTAAACTCTTACCTAGTCTTCACGAGCCAAGAATAATCTGCTCTGCAATCCCACCATTAATCTCTGATTACGGTGGGTAAATTGGATATGTATCGGTCCTTTTGAGGAAGTGTCCCAGAGAAAGGTCTGAGCTGTACTCACCAAATGTGCCAAGAGAACCACTTGCCCGATGCTGTAATACAAAATGGGACAAAAAGAAGTGCATCATGGTAACTTTTTCAAATGTTATTTATACGTGTTCAACCACACAAAAGCAACCTCAATCTATTATTTTTTCACTAATAATTAAGAGTCAGGCTGGGTCGGTGGACCGGCTGCTCATCATAGCTCATCCCCCACCCCGGCCCCTGCCTCCTTGTGTAAGTTCTGTAAGCGCTCTGCTATGGAATCAAAAAATTAATGCATATAAAGGACTTTTAATAGAGCTCAGTAAAGAATAATTATTTTATCCCTTCCCTCTTTCTTTCCCCCCTGTTGCTGCTTAAAATTAATGAAGGAAAACAGAAAGCATTTATTGAGCATACAATATAAAGCACTGGGCTGGGTGCTTTACAGAAATTCTCATTGAATCCACAGATGAGATGTTATTTCTGTTTTACAAATAAGGAAAATAAGATTCTGAGAACTAGTAATTTGCCTCTTGGTCAGACAGACAAAAGAAAGCACTGGAGTTGGTACTTAAGCCACATCTGCATGATTTTCAAAGTCTGTGCGTCTTATAGGTTCTTTCATATTTAAGGGACAATTTTGCATATTTAGACATTGTCCGTGGCAAAACATCAAATATATCAGATTTAGCTACTACTATTTGTTTAACATAAAGTTCTTTTTAAAATAAACTGGCCTTATGTTTGCTTACACTAAGTTTTAGGAAACAGACTTACTGAGACTGAAATTAGCCAGTGAAATACAGCACATGAAACTAACAGATTCAAACAGCATCAATGAATCTTCTCTGGTGAGGTAGAGTATGGGACTCCTGTGTTTTATGTATGATTGCCCTGTAAACCCACAATTTCTCTGATCAAGAAAAATAATAAATAAATAAATAAATAAATAGATAGATAGATAAATAAATAAATAAAATTAGGTTGCTGGGGTAGAATTACAGAGGTTTTGTTATTGTTTTCTTCTTTTTTGTGTGCTTTTTAATTTTCTAAAATAAACCTGCACTAATTTAAAAATAAAATACACCAACATGCTAACAAAAAAAGAATCTTCTCAATCATGAATGATTCATTTATAGTGACATTTGCCCGTCAGAGACATTAACTATCAAAAGCCAGTATTTTCAAATCCCTTATAATAAATTTGTGGAACAATTAAGATTCTGTCCAAAAGTCAATTTGATAACAGTAGCGTGTTACGGGAAGTGCTGAATTGTGTGCAAATGTGGTTGAAAGGGTTAGGACGTCACCAGAAGAAAAGTTAGAGGATGAAACATGGGAATGTATAACACGGTGAACTCTGTGCTGGGTGATGTTTGTGATTTCAATACTGCAAATATACTTAAGTTCTTTCATGAACCAGAACAAACGGATGACACCATCGTAAGGAGTTAATAATAGAGTGGTACATGGGCGAAAATGTACCTATTACAAACTACAGACCACAGTTAACAGTAATATCTGAATATTTTTCAGAAACAGTAAAAACTATAGCACACTAATATGAGGGGTCAGCAGTGGGGGGGTGTGGGAATAAGGAATAATGTTTTTGGTTTTCTTTTTTAGGTCTATTTTTTTAGTTTTCTTTTTAGAGTAATGAAAATGTTTTAAAATTGATTGTGGCAATGATTGCTCATCTATGTAAAGATAATGATACTGTGTGAGCCAATGAACGCATACTCTGGATGGTTTATATGGTGTGTAAACATATTCCAATAAAAATGCATTAAAAATGAAAAAATGTTTTTCATTATAAAATTTATATCTTTTTAAAAGTCTGAAAACTCTAAAACACAATAAAAATTAAAGCAGTGAATCATGATTTTCCCACATAATTATAGCCATTGCTAATAATACGGTACATTTTCCTCCAGATTATTTTTATATGGTTAGCTTTTATATACACATAATACAATACTACATCCTGTTTATTTTTTAATATTATAACATAAGCACCTCAAGGCTTTCATAGCTTCATATACATCATTTAAAAGGTCTACATAACATTACATTAAAATCTAAAAGGGATTATCAACTATTTCAAACCCCACAAAAAAGTCTCCAAAAAACAAGATTTTCTTACATCTCATTTATCAGTAAAACCTGATCTGACCTGAACTGTTGTAAGCCCACTTACTATGAATATTTTTAGAATTAATGTGTTGATTTTGGGGTCCTGCTTCAGAATCAACTGGGAAATGCTATGTAATAAAACCATATGTACCGTATTAGCTTTCTAAAATCTGAAAAGATCTGAATTCTGAAACCCTCAGAATCTGGGATGAGGAGATGTAGATTTCAAATAATATCAACAGTCTTACGTGATCTTACCATTTTCCAGACATATTTTTCTGACTGTTTAATAATTCCTTAATTGCTATAATAATCCTTCCCACACCATGACAAGAAGGGTACCATAACTGACCCCATTCTATAGATGAGGACATCAAAGCATAAGGAATCTCGGTAGCATGTTTCAGTCCATGCCAATAGTAAGTGACAGACCTGAGATTAGAATCCGGACAGTCTGACCCCAAGGCCACATTCTCAATCACTGTGCTTCTATATCAGAAATAGAATAACTAAGTCATTAACCATTTTTAAGGTTTGGATGTGTGTCATCAGACTGTCTTCCTAAAACATGACAACTGTACCCACGGTCCCTGAGAATGACAAGCAGTTTCACATCCTTGCTGTCATTGATTTTAATATGTTTTTAAATTTTTCGTATTTTTTGCAGGCAAAGAGAACTAATTCTGCCATTTGCTTTGATCTTCGGTTCCTTTTTCTGTGATGATAATGAATATGTTTATATATTTTTGTTAATCAGTTTTCACACCCCTTGCAGAGATAGTTACGTATCCATGAGTTTTCCTGTTTCTCATGCGAAATTAAATGGCCTCTCGCAGGCTTACCCCATGCTGCTGCAGTTTCCCACTTGCAGGGAGAGTCTCTGATACTGTGATCTTGCTCTTATGAAAAAAGATTCCCTTCAAGCCCAGTCAATCCAGAGAGGCCAGATTTCCACCCCTTTCCCTTCACTGGTCCCCTTGTGCCCTTCTCTTCCTCCAATTCCACCACCCAATGGGGGACTGCTGGGATGAATTTTTTTGAAACCTCTTGGAAAGCTCCCCTGTGGTGACTCTACTTTCATTGCATCTTCTCAGGAGTCAGAAACACACTCCAGCACTGCTACCTTTCAAGCCCTCAGTTCTACTGTCTTCTTCCCATGCTTATCCTCTAACACCATCCCAGGCATTCTTCTCTGTCCATTTAACCTGGTTCAAAACTTTACCCTCGAGCCTTAGTCCTGCTATTATTCTAGCAGGATATCTGTACAAACCAGTCATGTAACATTTCCAATCTCTGGTGCTTTCCTTGGCGCCAATGCCAACTTTTGGCTTTAAAGAGAATGAAAAGCCAAAACAATTTCTCTTTTTACAAATCCTCTTCAAAGGTCTTTCTAGCTGCCTCTTACATTAGTCAGGCTAAGCTGGAGATGGGACTAGTTCAGCTATCTTTCAGCAAATCCTACAAGTATGTATGTCTCTCAAATATCTGTGGCATTTATTATCCCTTGTCTTCAGCTTTGGATCTTTTGCCAAAGTTTTAAGGCAAAAAAAAAAAAAAAGTCTCACTTAGCATGCCTCCCAGGCTTTGCCACAGGCTGTTCTCTTTGCCTGAAATATATCATCCCTCCCCTATTTTGATCCACCACCTGATTAGCTAACTAATTGGTACGCTTCCTCCAGGAAACAGCTCAGAAGCCATTTCAGCAAGTCTTCCCTGATCCTTCAAGAATGGGCTTGATGCCGCTACCACACACCTTTGTTCCCTCCCAAAAACCTCAGAATGGGTTGTCTCCCCTTGTCCACACTGTATCCCCAACATCTAACATACTGCCTGCCGCAGAGTGGCAGCTCACTGTATTTCATGAATAGATTTGAATGAAAAAACGTTAAGATATTTTGAAAACAAATTTGTTACTATTTGTGTGTATCTACTTTTAAGCAAGAAGCCCTTTCTGGAGATTTAATGTGTCTCCTTTTTTAGTATAAAAATTATTTAAACCAAGTGACAATTATTAATGTACAGTATCAAGATAAGGCTAAATAATTTTTTATTCCAAACTAGAAGTCAGCGACACATCTTTTGTCATTTATTACATTCTTAAAAGTATTTGTCATATTTCAAGTTCTGTTATTCATTTTGTGCCAATACTTCATCCATTCTTTTTCTAAAGCAGCATTCTTAATTAATGGTAGTTTAAAATAGGCTATATATGCAATAGGAAAGTTAACCTATGGAGTACCCCCATTGGGTTTTTTTTTTTACCTTCATTATTCTCACACATTTATTTTCCTAAATGAATTTCATAATATTTTTGTCAATTTACCTAAATATCCCAGAGTTTCAATTGGAAAGTTTATAAAACATAGTCATGAATTTGGAAGAGAATATAAATCTTTATACAAGTCCATTTTTCTCTCCAAGAATATATTACTTCTTGTCTATTCAATTTCTTAAGTCATTTTTTAATCTCTCCCACTAAAGTGTTACATATATTTTTTCATTAAAATTATTCCAATATAACTGTAGAAACTGCGTTTAGAATTTCATTTTTCCAGTATGGTTTCTTTTTGCTTCTATTTTTCTTCCTTTTTTCCTTCCTTCCTTCCTCTCTATCCTTAGGTAAATTTAATTTAGTATAACACTGTCCAAGTTTCCTAGGGCAATTATAACACAGAACCACAGACTAGTTGGCCTAACCAACATGACTTTCCTGTCTTTCAGATTTGGGGGCTAGAAATCCAAAATCAAGGTATTGGCAGGGCCATGCTTTCTCTGAGTTCTGCAGAATTTTTGCGGTGGCTTGCTGACAATCTAGAACTCAATTTCTGCCTCTGTCACCTGGCCATCTTTCTCCCTGTCTGTCTCCTACTGAGTATCCAAATTTCTCCCTCATAAAGACTCCATTCACCTTGGATTCATGCCCACCCTGGTTCAGTCTGGTCTCATCTTTTTTTTTTTTTTTTTACATGGGCAGGCACTGGGAATCGAACCTGGGTCTCCGGCATGGAAGGTGAGAACTCTACCTGCTGAGCCACCGTGGCTCGCCCTCTGGTCTCATCTTAACTCATAACATCTTCAAAGGTCCTATTTACAAATGGGTACACATCCACAGAAGCCTGGGTTAGGAACACACACGTCTTTGTGGGGAAGTTGAGTCAAACCACAACAAAGATATATAAAAAATGCTGAAATTCTAAGTGTTCATCAAACTGAACACTTGAAATCAAAATACTTAGACCAAGGAGCAGTACATTTCCAATAACCGCTCCTTCCACTCTATACTCCACACCCCCAGGAGTAACCACTATTCTCACTTCTAACACTATAGATTAGTTTTGCCTCTTTGGGGACTTTCTACAATAAAAAGGGGAACCCCTGAAAAAAAAATGGCCAATTTCAGAAATGAGTAGGAAGGTATAATATGAGCCTTCAAGATTTCGTGGTGCTAGGAAGTAAGGAAATGCTCAAAATGCGATGGCATGTCAAAACGACACAGGAACCAACTTGAAGGAGCTTTCAACGGCTAAATGTAGAATAATTTGAGCAACAAAATAATGAGAAATTTGATCTAATAGAATAAAATAAATATCCTTGAATCCATATTATAAATAAGTAATTGAATGACTAAATGAATGGTATACAAGAGACATTTCTTCCCTAGAGTAGAATTCAAATTAATGAGTATAAAAGGAATGCTGGAAATAGGAAAACCACCACCTGGCAAACACCACAGTAATAATGGTTGTAGACAGGCAAGAATCACCAACAGAAGTTAAAATTAGTAGGTAAAAGTACGATGAGAAAGAATTTGCATACTAGTCTAAAACTATGTCCCCATAAGACACTTATTATGTATAAAGAAGAAAAAATAGTTATATAGTGGAGGAACAAGTGATCAAACTTTGTAACACCAGCAAGAATGAGACATGTCAACCTCATTTACCTCCTGACATGATGTGCTGAGAGGAGCACAACAATGCTTCTATAGTATTATTGGCAAAGATGAATAGCCTGAATTTAATCATGAAGAAACACCAGACAGACTCATATGGTGGGACATACTCTTAAGCTACTGGCCAGCCATCTTTAAAAATGTCAAGGTCACTAAAGACAAAAACTAAGGAAGTTTCCCAAATCAGAGGAGAATAAAGAGACATGACGAATAAATGCAAGGTGTGATTGTGGATACAGTCCTGAGTCAGAAAAAGAATATTTATGGAATTATTGGCAAAAGTTGAAGAAGGTCTATAGATGGTGTCAACATTAATTTCATGATTTTAATCATTGTTCTGCAGCTATATAAGGTAGATAATGAAGTTAGAGGAACTCTACAATACTTCTGCAATTATTTTAAGTCTCCTATTTCAAAATGTAAGACAAATTATAGTTTTAAAAAGGACTTGGATAAAAGAGTAGTAAGCTAAACTCGAAGAAAATAAAGATGGAAGGAATGAGTGAAAATAAGCACATGAATCAATGGAGCTGAAAAAAGATAAATACATAATGGAAAAATATCAACTATTTCAAACGTTGTTTTTGATATCCCTTAATAAAACTGACTTAGAGAAGAAGAAAAATAAGATTTAGCAATGCAACTCATGAAAATGCAGACATCTCTACAACAAATAAGATAATAAGTTAGAAAAGACATCATGCTCAAAACCCATGAAACAGTACAGAAAGTCAAGAAACTAATTTACCCACATATGGCCACCTGAATTGCAACAAAGATGTTGCAATGAATGGGCATACAATGAGTGAAGTCTTTTCAGTTATAGTGCTTGATAAACTGAAAATTCGTATAGGTAAAACCAAATCTCTGTCCCTTCCTCACACTGTACGCAAAGTAAATAATGCCAGAGAGATTGTAGATTAACATGAAACGTAAAATAACTCCAAGAAAAATAAATCAGAGAATATCTCATGACAGTGAACAAACAATGATTTCTTTAAACAGAACAAGAAATGAAGCAATCAAAAAGGATAAATTCATAAATTGGAGTTCATTTAAAATTAAAAGCTTCAGTTTACCAAAGGTTAGCACAAGGAAAGTGAAAAGCCAAGCAATAGATTAGGAGAACATATTTGGAATATATATTCAATAAAGGACTCATATCTAAAACACGTAGGAATTCCTATACATCAATAAAACAAAGACAGAGAACACACCTTTCAGAATTGGGCAAAAGTCAGGAACAGGATTTCACAAAAAAGGATATCAGATAAGCAGAGAATCATCAGAGAAATGGAAATCAATGGATTAACAATACAAGTCTTCATAAATGGTTAAAATAAAAATAATAATAACAATACCTAGTGTGCTGGTTTGAAAGGAAGTATGCCCCCTAGAAAAGCCATGTTTTAATATCATTTCATAAAGGTAGAATAATCTCTATTCAATACTGTATGCTTGAAACTGTAATCAGATCATCTCCCTGGATGATGTGATTTAGTCAAGAGCGGTTATTAAACTGGATTAAGGGACGACATGTCTCCACCCATCTGGGTGGGTCTTGATTGGTTTACTGGAGTCCTATAAAAGAGGAAATATTTTGGTGAATGAGAGATTCAGAGAGAGCAGAGCAGAATGACATAGCCACAAGAAGCAGTGTCCACCAGCCAGCAACCTTTGGAGATGAAGAAGGAAAACGCCTCCCAGAGAGCTTCATGAAACCGGAAGCCAGGAGAGAAAGCTAGCAGATGACGCCATGTTTGCCATGTGTCCTTCCAGCCAAGAGAGAAGCCCTGACTGTGTTCGTCATGTGCCATCTCACTTGAGAGAGAAACCCTGAACTTCATCGGCCTTCTTGAACCAAGGTATCTTTCCCTGGATGCCTCTGATTGGACATTTCTACAGACTTGTTCTAATTGGGACATTTTCTCAGCCTTAGAACTGTAAACTAGCAACTCATTAAATTCCCCCTTTTAAAAGCCCTTCTGTTTCTGGTATGTTGCAATCTGGCAGCTAGCAAACTGGAACACCTAGTGTTGGAAAAATATATAGGGAACGGAATTCATATTACTGGTGCAAGCCACAGTACATTGGTACAACCATCTGGAAAAAATTGTTTGCATAAATTCAAGCCTGTCACCAACAATTCTACCCGTAGGTATATAACCAAGGGAATGGAGTGTGTTTGTCCACCACAAAATGTATACCAGATATTCATAGCAGCTCTACTCATAAAAGCCAAAACTCAGCAATAAGGCAAACATTCAGTAATAGAATAGATTAATAAATTATAGTATATTTATACAATGGACTACCCTACAGCCACGAAAAAGATCAAACTATATTACATGTAACGTACATTAAGCACTCACAGACATAATATTGAGTAAACAATAATTTATACTATATCATCCTATTTATATAAAATTCAAAACACTGGTAACATTAATTTATAGTGAAAACATTTAGTATAGTGGTCGCCTTTGCAGGATATTAATTAGGAAGTGTGACCAGGGAGCCTTTGGGCTGACGATAACATTTGGCATCTTTATTTTAGTGCAGGTTACACAGAAGAATTACTCCATCACGTTCGCCAGGCTGTACACTTAAGACTCATGTACTTTATTATATAGGTTATATAGGTTACAATTCAGTGGAAAATTAAAATGAGAAAACCTGTTCTTGAACATAACCTTTCCCTTCAATTTCTACTGCTATTCTCATAGTTTATACATGCCACATTGTCAGACAGAGCTTTCCAAAGGATGCAATTAAAACCCAGTATTAAATTTTGAGAATGTACTTCTTCATTGGGAAAAAAAATAAGCCAGAAGAAAATAAAGAACTGTCTCTCTCCTTTAACTTCTTTTTTAGAAAAGCAATGTTTTGGAATCTGTTATTTCTCAAAATATGGAGGGAAATATTAGTTAATCAGATACTGTCAACTTCAGCACCCTGGGGCAACTTAGAAAATATTTTTAAGTTATGTGCACCGACCTGACCATTTTTAAAGAAAAACAAATTTAAAATGAGGCATACTTCCTAAACGAACAAAATACCTCCAGTTTTATCAAAGGTGCCGATGCAAAAAACATAATGCATTTCAATTTTTCAACTCTAAAAGTGAATATAATCACATTTCCCTCCCATAATTGTAAAATTTCTAGAGTGTTTCAATTTCTATCAACTCTCATTGCTAACAGTTTGAAATTTCTTATACTGCGGCCATGAATTTTTCCCTGGGAGAGAGTCATATTCCTAAAGGAATACCATAGGAGTCCCTATTCTTGGGGATTTCATATCCTACTGGGGAAGAGAGATGATTTTAATATATCTAAATCCATGGCTGATTTTTGACATGGGAGTTCTAGTCATACAAGTATTGGTTACTCTGTATATGTGAGATATACAGAATACCTGTTAGCTTCTATATTCCTTATAGGGCCTATTATACAATGCCTTGAACATGGTTGAATATCAGCATATCGTTTTTCCAAATTCTATAATAGTAGCATCCTTAAGGCCTACCACAAGAAAGTTAAATTTATGACCAACATCTTCTGTTAAAAGAAGTCTGGGAAATATGTAACACAGTCAATTTTTTAATAACCAAAATAATAAATTAAATTTGGCACTTGGGATGTGTTCCAGTTATCTAGAAATTTTATTATTTTTCTCATTTCTCTTCAACAGCATTGCCAGGTAAATGAGGAATTACTGTGCATGCACACAGTGTCATTTACAGTTCCAGGAACAAAACCAGATACTGCACTAGGACTATTTGGATAATCACATTTCCCCTAGAGCACTAATAAGCTTTCCTTACATATGTATACTTTTGTATATTATACTGCAGAGATGCTCTTTTCTTTTGTTCTACTCTATACAGTGAATAAAAGACCGCTGTTTCTTTGAATTTAACCCTTTCTACTGCCATTACCAGTGTTTATTTGTAGTTCTGATCTAATTATGGAAGCATTATTGGAACCCAAGTAGCAGCAAGTCATCATTTTACTAATTAATGCTCTCCAGGAAACTTTGGAATTAATATAGGTCACCCTGCAGAAATAAGAGCCACTAAAACACAGACCCAACACACGTGGAATTGGGCATTCTCAAATGTGGTTCATTTCCTTAGGAGTTAGCAAAAGACAGAGAGGTTAACCAAAAAGAATATACAGAAAAGCAGAAAGATTATAGCAGCTCACAGCGATGATAAAATGCTACCTTAGCAGAGAGCCACCAATTCTGCCATTACGATTCTCTCCAACAGTGATGTAAGCATCAAAGAAAGGAATATTAAAGAAGAATTACATAACCCTGCCTTCAACCAATTGGTAGGTTGTTTGCTGAAGATTTAAACACAGCTATGGGCGTCTCGTCATTGGCAACTCATACTGTGGAAAATGTCACTGGGCTTTGCTCCCTCACTTGCTGTGCTCCACAGAGCAGAAAATTAAGCTTGACATATTTGGGGGAGGAGTTCTCTGGTTTGTAACAATTTACAAAAATAGCCATACTTCTATCCTACAGGGTCACATTTGGAAGTTCTTAGTAGTTCTGAGATAAATAATTTCATTTAATGCACATGCTAAAATCTTAAATCATCCTGATTCAAAATCTAGCTAACCTTCAAGGTGACTAGACTTCTGTTTCTAGCTTCCAAAAGAAAATACACACACAGCACAAAAAATTATTCTAAATATATGGCATTTGACAACAAATGAAAAAAAAAATCAATATTCAAAACCGTGACTTTCTGTTTCAGTTTATTCTAATTCCTTTTGCATAAAGATGTCTGAATACCTAATCGTTTATAAATCACAAGAATTTATCATGCTATCTAGACTTGATGTACAAATATGGTGCTACACAGAATCATTAACCTTATACTAGGTTATACGAGGCTCAAATTTATTTTGTTTATTTTATTCATCTTGTTTGAACTATGCTAAGATTTAAAATCAATGCCCATTCCTTTGACCCAGAGTTTGTTTAGGCATATTTGAAACATATAAATGCATTTTTCTCTCTGTTAAAGCAACACACAGTTTTGCTGTAAGAACTGTACCTCAGAAATTGCCCCAACACATTTAATTTACAAATCTAGAATAAAACTACGAGGTACTAAAATGTGCAACCCAATAAGACCACAGTTAAAGGAAAAAAATATTCACAGTGTGCTTTCTAGAAAAGCTTGCACAACTTTTGAAACAATAGAAGCCATTTATTTAAATCACTCAGAAGTATGTGCCAACGCCAAACAAAGACGCACTACCCTCATCTCACCTTTCTTTTCTAGATTTGAAGGGTCTCTCATGCAACGTTAAAGCATATCAAGCTTCTAGATTCCACCTGCAATATGACGGACCAACTTTATATGTATACCAAGAATTCCAGCCCTCAGAGAAGAATCCACCCAGATGCATCCCTTTCCCCACGACCTTACCCATTGTGTTTCTGCAAAGATGGGCTCATCCTTACCGCTTTCTCTGATGTGGCTTTGATTCTCTCTCTGTCTCCTCCAAGTCCTACTGATCAAACTAATGACATTTACTTTGCACCTGCTCAGGGAAAGTCACTGCTCTATTTGCTATGAGGCATACAGACTCACATAAGACAGCTAGTGGCTTTCCTTATAGGAAAATACATACATCCCTAGTTTATTTGTTGTATGCAGTAAACCTTGTTACCTGAAATTTACACCGCCTATTGCTCAACCTCTTGCCCACTTATGCACACATGACACTGTTCTTTTCTATAAACTTTCACATTTGAATTAAATAAACCTAACATCCTTACTCCCTAACAAGAATCACCTAGAATTCTGTACAAATATTGATTTTTCTACCCTTAAAACGTAATTCATGAGTAGTGTTTACTGGAAATGTCTTACTCTTTATTCCTGTTTGACTCCATTTTTCTCTATCAATGATTTCGGCATGTGACTCTTCACTGCATTTGTATATGTGTTTGTAAATTCCTAGTCCTACACCACCTGTGACTTTTAAGCACCCAGGACAATTGTCAAAATCCTCTGTAATTATGACAATTATCTACCTGGAATTATAGATGCCTCTATACTTGCTCCCACAAAGTCCAACGGGCAATGTTCTATGTCAAGAACCTGTGCAGGCTTAAGAATGGTTGAAATTAAAATTTTGATGATATATATATATATATATCACACTAACAAATAAAGCTATATATCACGTATAGTTACCAAATGCAGGAGAATGAGCATTTTGCACCACAATCCTGGCTGTCAGAAACTCTCTCCTCTTTTAAATGAACTACTGTGAGCCAAGAATTCACAGTATCTAGAATGCAAGTTAACATACTTCAAAACTTTCTGTTTTTTAACTCTTCACACTCTGCACTCAGAATACTTGGCTGTTTACCACGTTTGGTTTTGTGTCGTTTTCTCTTGCTTTCTTTTCCTCTCTCCCTAAGTTCCGGGGACATTTTGGCTCAATAAAGTCTTTCCTTTTGCTTGCAGGACAGCAAGACACAATTTCTTCCTTATCGCCTGGGCCAGGTGAGGTGTGTCAAATGACCTGAAGTGGCCACATCTGCTCACTCAAGTTATTACCTGCAGCTGCACGAGTTAGCCGTGGCCCGAGGGAAACAACATGAACACAGCTTAGCTGTCCCCAAGAGGCTGTGCTCCCCTTCTGATGGCAGTTCTTGAAGATCAGGGACTTGGAGTTCTCCCTTTCTCCATCAGCTGATTTCACTCTCAATGTAAAAGGCCTTCCATGACCTTTTGCTTTGGGGTTATGTTCATGATGAGATGTGCTAATTTGGCTTTGAGAAAACAATTTTCTAAATGAGAACAGAAAAGCTTTTGTGTTCTAAAAAGGTGGAAACCTTGAACCTGCTTCAAGCATTTAACACATAAAAATTAAACTTCATATTCCACTTTGTTTTTCAAGTTTTTGTTGTTTTTTTTTGTTTTATTGTCCTAAAGTTTATTGTTGGACTCACCATTGTTTATATAAAATTTTAGGCTTTGAAAATACATATTTTCTTGTTCCTCTGACAAACTGATAGAGGTACCAATATAAGAACTCAAATTTATAATTTATAAGTTGGGCTAAACTGCATTTCTGTCTAAGAACTGAGCAGTTTTTGTGCCCAGATGAGTATAACTGAGATGAATCAGACTTTCAGGCTGAGCCATAATTAAAAACCCTAACTGGCTATTGTTACTACCACTGACAGGGGTTGGAGGCGGGGCAGGGAGCAAAGATCTATGAAAAGCAAGTCTGCCACCCTTCATTTTGACAGATCAAGGTTATTTTCTCACCTCCATATCTACAAGGCACAACCTTATTTTAAACAAACACTTCTATTATAATGCATTTATCAACGTACATCTCACAACAGCTTGACATTTTAAAAACATGGGCTGGCTTATTAAACTACCTACGAAGAGGCTAGAGCTACAGTGGCCTCACAACTTTTCCTGTCATTCTTTCATCTTGAAAATAAATCTCTCCCTACACAGCCATCAGAATGGCTCAAAAAAAAAAAATTAGTGGCAACATCGAATGCTGGCAAGGATTTAGAGAAATGGATCATTCATACATTGCTGTGCATATATAAAATTGCAGAGCCATTCAGAAAAATTTGGCAATTTCTTATAAAACTAAACATGCCCTTAATATATGGTCCAGCAGTTATACTCTTGGTCACTTGTCACAGAAAATGACAATTCTATTTTCACACAAAAAAAGTGGACACAAAAGTTCATAGCAAGGCAACAGTGGCTCAGTGGCAGAATTCTCACCTGTCATGCTGAAGACCCGAGTTCAATTCCCAGAGCCTGTCTATGCAATAAAAAAAAAGTTCATAGCAGCTTTATTCAAAATAGTCAAACACTGGAAACAATCCAAATGTCCTTCAACAGGGAATGGTTAAACTGAACTATCCATACTATGGAATACTACGCAGCCATAAAAGGAAAGAACTTTTGTTCTTCAACAACTTGGATGAATCTCGAAGGAATTATGCTATGTGAATAAAAATCAGTTTCTCCCAAATCACATACTATATGATTCCATTTGCATTGGATTCTTGAAATAAAAAAATTGTAGAGATGAAGAACAGATTAGTGGTTACCAAATTAGGGCCAAGGGTGGGGCATGGGAATTTTAAAGGGTAGCATGAGGGAACCCTGTGGTGATGGAACAGTTCTGAGGCTTGACTGCTGTGGTGGTTACACAAATCTACACGTGATAAAATTACACAGAGTGGGCACACACAAGCAACTGCATGTAAAACTTGTGAAAGCTGAATAACCTCTGTGGACTGTACTGTCAATTTCCTGATTTCCATATTATATAATAATTACACAAGATGTTACCTTTGAGGAAAGCAAAGTAAATGATATCCAGGACTTCCCTGTATATTTTTATTTTTTGCAACTTCCTGTGAGTCTATGATTACTTCAAGATAAAAAGTTACAAAATAAATCTTTCCAGACCCCTCACTCCTCCAGCTACTGCTGCCTCTCATTCCACTCCACCATGCTATTTGGAATCCACAGCAGTCATACCTCTGCTCCCTCCACAGCTCCACCGAAGTTGTTCTTGCTAAGTACAACAATGACTTTGTTATGGATGGAATCATGTTGCCACAAAAACAAGTTCAAGTCCAAGCCCCAGGTCCTGTGGATACGAATGCATTTTAGAGTAGCACCTTAGAAAATTCTACTAGTTAAGATGAGGTCCAACTGAACGAGGCTGAGCCTTAATACAATATGACTGCAGATCTTATAAGCAGAGAAAATTCGGACAAAGGGAGGAAGAGACAGACAGCCATGAGACGGAGGGAGAGATTTGGTCATGGATGGCTGGCAAACCATCCACAGAATACCCCAGACTTCATGGGGAGCAGGGCTCTGCTGACATCTTGATTTTGGACTTCCAGCTTCCAAAACTGTGCGACAGTAAATTCCCTTTGTGATAGCCAACCAGTCCCACGCCGGAGCTACAGCAGCCCTGACAAACTAAGACAGAATCCATGATGCTAAGACCGGTGTCAGGTGTTCAGCTTTGTTTTACACCTGTGACTTGACCTAACAGCCACATTTGCCACAGTTATCACTCCCTGGTCCTTCAGTACTCTGTCTGCCCTAGACTTCTGATTTTCTGTTTCTCGAGCAAGTACGCTCCTTCAAGGTCTCATTTGACGGTTCCTCTTCACTTCCCAAGATTTCCCTGTCAACTTCATCCTTGGGTAAACTCATCCAGTCTCAGGTTTAAGCACTATCTATAAACTTCGAACTCCCAAATTTTATGTCTCTAGACAAGACCTTGTCTCTGAATTCCTGACATATCAAAGACCCACTGCACATTTCCCTTCAGTAACTAATAGGCATCTTCAACTTTACATGACAAAATCGTACTCCTGATGTCCCACCAAACTACCCCTTCCAGGTTTTTCCCATGTTAAAAACTGTTAACTCCATATTTCTGGTAATGCCCACTAAAGATATCAGTGCCACGATTTTTCCTCTCATCCTCTAATGCATCACATCCAATCCACTGGCTCAGTTTTAAGAATATATATTGAATCTAAACACTTCCCACCATCTGCACTGCGATCATTCTATTCTAGGCCACCATTATTTCCCACCTGGTTTCTTAAAATAGTTTTTTTACTCCCTACTCTGCCTTTGCTCCATAGAGCAATGAAAAGATCCTTTAAAGTCATAAGTTGGAGCTTAAGTGATATTCCTCTGCTCAAAAAGATCCTATATGCTTTCTTGTCTCTCTTTACTTTTCTAACCTCATAGCCTACTACTCTCCCCTTTACTTATTCTGATCCAGTTCACTGGGTTCCTTGCTCTGTCTAGAAAATGTTAAGTAAATGCCACAGGGTCTTTGCATCTGCTGTTTCCTCTGTCTTGGTAGCCAGCCACCAGGTGGCTCAAATGCCACCTTTTAAAATGGATGCTTATCATTCCATTATTTTATCTTATCAACGCGTCATCGACTCTTACCCTTTTTCATAGGACTCATCACCAAATTATTTTATATATATGTGTGTGTGTGTGTGTGTATGAGATATATATATATATGTATGTTTGTATATATGAGATACCATATATTTCTTTGTTATATGTTGGTTTCCACTAGAAAATAAATGTCACAGGACAGGTATTCAGGAATTATCTATTTCTTCATTCCTGTATTTCCAGTGTCTAAATCATACTGGGAACATAGAAGTTACTCAATAAATAATTATTACACGAGTGAATTATTTAACCAATTACAGAAGTCATTCTCTACTTACGAATAGGAGGGTTGGAGCAGTATAAGCTATAAGAATTATATAAACCTTGAAAATCCACAGGGAAGCCCACCAGCAATACAACTGACATCTCTGGCAGGAGCACCTGGAACTTCTCATTTCTGCACCATCTGCAGACTCTGTGGCCAACTGCTTCACAGGGTCTCTCACCTCAATGACAAACGGAGGTCACTGGAGGGCAAGGCCTGTGCAGGTGCCTTATTCCCAGGGACTCCACAGCCCCTAGGACAGCAAGAAATACAGCTTCTGGGAGACAGTCACCTGTGTTTCCAGCTTCCTCTCATCCAGATCAGCTGAAACACGAACCACACCGTGGTAAACACTTTACGGAGTTTGTAGTTGATGGACTCCTATGTATGTGCTTTACCTGAGCCAGGGACTTCTAATTCAGGATTTCCTGTGGGAAACATCAGACTGAGTAATGGAAAGCATCGTCTGTTCCTTGGACAAACCTCTGTGAAGGGGCTGCCATGATCAGGTACTATTCAAGACTCTGGGGATAGAGAACAGAATTCCTGATCCCATGAAGCTGATATTCTAGAGCTGGGGGGAACAAGCAACAGACATACAAACAGTTGAAGACTCTAGTTTCATAAAAATGATTGCTGCCATAAAGACAATACAATAAGATGTTAAATGACTTAGGATTTCCTTTAAATTGCTTGATCAAGTTGACAATCTGAGGTCACATTTGAACACAAATGTGAATAATTAAGAAGAGCTAATCATGCAGAACCTGTGGGCAGATGGTCCTGAAAGAAAGAAAAGAAAGTTAAAAGACCTCTGAAGAATGCAAGTTTGAGAAACAAAAAAATGAAAGCCGGTAGAGTTGCAGCATAGGAAGTGAGAGGCAGAGTAACAGAAGAGAAGCTGGAGAAGTGGAGAAGGAGGTGCCACTCAATGCTAGGGACTTCAGGAACTCTTCAGTGCAAGGAAAGGCCATTAGGGATGTGACCATGGGATACTCACACATTTACTCCCTGTTCCTAAAATTTTCTTCATGGGGAGGGAAGCCTATTAGATCATCACTCTTGGCCTCTTTCATGTTCTCCCTCCTTGGTTCAACTGGTGAGTTTGGGAGAAAGAGCTGGGTATGAATAGCTCAGCCCTTTGCTCCCTTATTCATCGTTGAGATCAACTTGCCTGCGGATAGCAGGCCCTGCTCTGCATGGAGGTCAAGTTGAGCTTCATGGTAACAATTCTGTCTCTATAGCGTTTGGCCAGTGCCACCTAATTGTGGAGCAGTACCAGGGAGCCCACTGGTGGTGATTGCCCTGCCACGCCACCTGAGAGCTCTATTAGGAATAAAGCTGGCACCTTGTTCTCCATATGCTGGACTCCTCTGTCTCCTTCATTTGCTTTAAAATTCTGCTGGTAAGGAGAGGGATATGATTTACTAGTCCTCTCACACTCCGACAGGAGGGTGGTGGTTTTTTCATTTTTTTTTTTTTTAACAAGAGATATAATGATCTCATTTACCTTTTTAAAAGACTACCCTGGTTTTTATTAGTAGACTGGATCATAGAGTGGGCGATGGGGAATAAAAGCAGGGAAACAAGAAGCCCCTGTAGTTGTTCAGAGTATAGTTATCCACTGGAGTTATTGGACTAGGATTGGTATTGGTGGAGACAGAGAGAAGTGTAAAGAATTGGGATATATTTTCAAGTTAGAACCAAAGAGAGTTGATAAATTAGATGTAGGAGTCAGAAAAAAAATCAACATCGATATATTCCTCCTAGTTTCTGAACTTGAGCAGCTGTGGGCAAGGGGTGACAATGGAAATCAAGAGGTAATTCTGGCTACGTTAATTTTGAAGAGAGTATTAAATATTCAAGTGTGACTGTTGGCTAGGGAATTGCCTATATAATTCTGGATTCTAGTAGCGAGGTCAGGGAAGAAAGTATAAATTTTGGAGCTTCAGAAATATTTAAATCCATTGGGATTATATGAAATTACAGAGGGAGAGAATGTAGGTTGAAAAAAGAGACGGCTGGAGGGTTGAAGACAGAGCTCAGGGAAATGCAAACGTTTAATGCTCTCGTTCTAGAAAGGGTGAAATTGGATATATATGCTTGGAAGTGAACTGAAATAGAAAATTATAAGACAGGAATTGGTTTACTTCACTTATATAAAGCTACATTAGAAAAATGAAGAGTGGGATAAAAAAAAGAGAGTACCCAGAAAATTCTGATAAGGCTAAAGCTAAATGATTAAGAATATAAAGCAAGCAGAGACGGAAAATAAAATGTGAATGAAAAATACGGCAGACCTCATAAAAGTAAAAGTGAAAAAATTTCAAATTAGATGAATTTATGCAAATGAAATTTTTTTCAGAAAAAAAGGGAAAAGGGATCAATGAAGCAATTTTGGATAGATTGGTGGGAAAAGAGAAGTATGGAACCCGGTTTTATGAACTTAATACTGTACAGTAAAAGGAATTTAGTATAGGGAATGAAAAAGAACTAAGAATACTGACGGAATAGAAGAATAATCAACAGAAGTTGTTTCATATTTGCCTGTTATTTGTGAGAGAGTCCAATGAGGAGATATTAAAGTTAAAGCTAAACTTTAACTGAAGCTCTGTCCCCCATTGAAAAACCAACAGAAATTCTAGTTTTTCCTTTAGGATTTGGATTACAGAGATTCAAGGAGGGTTTAAGAAAAGCAATATTATACTAATGTTTTCGTGGATTAACAAAATCTCTTAATGTCATGTCCATAAGGGACAGAAAGGTTAAGTTCATTTTCCCAAGTTAATACCAACTGTACAAAAATAATAATTTTCTGACCTTTGACACTAAATCTAATACAGTCCTCTCAAGTTACAGACTTAACGATAAACAAAAAATCATTTCTATCAACTTCAGTGCATGGTCTTTTACGTATTCCATTCTAAAATCAAAATAATTGCTTATGTAATAGGAAGATAAAAGAACAAGTAAACTCAGATTTCAAAATACCGACTAAACAGATTAGTGAGAACAGAAAATGCACTGAAAAAAATACAAAGACTGGTGGCAGGACTTCCAAAATGATAGGGTGAGATTCATTCAAAATTTATCAAAATTCAAATCTTCTCCCGCAAAAGTAATGATAAAAGTGGGCAAAACTGTCAAAAAGAACAATCTCAGGACTTAAGAAAATAACCAATGACATACAACAAACTGAGAAGAATTTAAATAAGGAAAAATATTGAGCTGAGATAATTCATTGCTAGCAGATCTGCCTTCCAAGAAATATTAAAGAAAGCCCTTTGGGCTAAAAGGAAATTACACCAGACAGTAACTTAAACCCACAGGAAGAAATTCAGGGCATCAAAAAAGATAAATATACAAGAAAATATAAAAGACTATATAAATGCATGTTTCTTCCCTTAACTGATTTACAGACAACTGCATAAAATGAGTATTTTAAAACTCTATTGTTGTATTTATATGAGATAAAGATGTGAAAATATGACAGTAGCACAAAGGAGATTGAAGGAAAAGTAGCTATATTAGAACAAAGATTCTACATTTTACTAGATTTAAAATAATATTAATCTGAAGTAGATTATGATAAATTACGACACATTTTGTAATTCCTATGGCAATTACTAAGAAAACAACACAAAATACAGTGAAGAGACCAAAAAAACAATTAACACAGTACACTAAAAAATATCTACTTAATATAAAAGAAGGCAGCATAAGTGGACCAGAGGAACAAAAATTACATGAGATATAAAGAAAGAGAAATAGCAAAATGGCAGACTTAAATCTAACCATATCAATAGTTAAGTTAAATGTCACTGGGTTAAATAATGCAATTAAAAGGCCAGAGATTGCCAAAATGGAACTTAAAATCAGCAAAATCAAGATCCAATTATGCTGTCTACTAAAGACAGACTTAAGAGTCAAAGCAAAAATAAGTTGGAAGTAAAGGGATGGAAAACAGATATGCCATGTAAAAGGCAATCCTAAAAGAGCTGGTGTGTCTATACTGAGGACAGTTCAAAGAGATTTTAAGACAAAAATTTCTACAAGAGAAAAAAAGAGAGACATTTCATAATAATAAAAGAGTCAATTCCAGGGAATAGATAACAATAATACATTTATAAACACCTAATGACAGGGTTTCAAAATATAGGCACAAAAAAATGACAATCAAAAGGGCAAATAGACCATTCAGCAATAATAGCTGGAGACCTCAAAACTCCACTCTCAATAACTGATAGACCAATTCGACATAAAATCAAGCCTATAGAAGGCATGAACACCTCTATCAACTTGAACTAACTACATTTGTAGATACTCCACTCAGCAGCAGCAAAACATACATTCTTCTCAGTTTACACTGAACACATTCAAGGGAAAACTATCTGCTAAGGCACAAAACAGGCTCAATAAATTTAGAAGATTACAAATATACAATATGTTCTACAACCATTACAGAATTACAATTAAAACCAGCAACACAGAGGAATTTGGGAAAACCAAAAATATCTGGAAATTAAACAAAATACATTGAAATAACCCATGAGTCAAAGAAATCACAAGGAATATTAGAAAATATTTTTAACTGAATGAAAACTAAAGCCTACCACATCAAAATTTATGGTATGCAAATAAAGCTATGTTTAGAAGCAAATTTATAGCATTGAAGATCAATATGAGAAAAGAGGGATCCCTAAGCTTCCATCTTAAGAAACTTGACACAAAAGAGCAAACTAAGTCCGAAGCAAGCAGATTCCATTTATACGAAAAGTTTAGAAAAGGCAAATCTATACAGAAGGAAAACAGACTAGCAGCAGCCTGGGGCTTGGAGCTGGGAAGGGGATTAAGCATAAATAGGCTCAAGGGATACTTTTGAGATGATGGAAAATATTCTAAAACTGGATTTTTGATAATGGTTGTATAACTCTCTATATATGTGATTAAAATCACTACTTGTACACCTAAAATGAATACATTTAGTTGCATGTAATACATACCTCAATAAAGTTAATCAATATAATGACCTCTTCAGTATGGAAAAATGCATATATATGTGTTTTATATACCACAAATAAATGAAATTCAAAATTATGAAATTGACCTATTCAGTGCTAATAGATTAAAAACAGAAATTTAATTCTGCTCTTTATAATTTTATATTCTATAAAATAATCTTTTCCAAGTTTATCCATTAAAAATATAACAGATGATTAGGCTATTGTCTCAATTTTTTTAAGTAAAAGCTTAATTTAATAACTACATGCCATTTACCCCTAAAATATTAGGTCAAAAGCTGAATTTATATTCTCACAGTGATATGGATAGTTGAGCAATTCCTCATAGATTTTTTTTAATCATATCAGTATAAATATATCTTCTCTTTCTTTAGCAAGATACTCTAATTTTTCAAGTGGAATTACATTAAGGTTGTAACAAAACAGGATAGGTCTGTCCAAAGATATACAGACATACAAAGAAACTGTCAAAATGACAGATATATTTTCATCTGATACAGTCAGGGACCACATTTGGCAATAAATGGCCCTAGATCTGGATTCCACTGACCAATGTGCCCAAATAAAATGGGTCTATATCACCCTGAAACCCTAGAAACGCTCCATTTGGGTCCTAAATACTCAGTAATCCTTTCAATTGTTTTTACTTATCAATAAATCAACATTAAACCAAATTTTCAAGAATGGAAAAAATGCGAACCATTTTAAGGGACATTTAGGGAATTGAATTTTCCTTGGAAAGGTAGGCTTCAGAAGAAAAAAAAAATCTGACTCTCCTCAATGTAGATGTTCATTCATTTCAAAATCTGATGGAGAAGATAAGACCTAAAAGGAGACCATCATGCATTCTCAATGTGAGAGCTGGTTATGGGACATAAAAACTGGTTATGGGACATAAAAAGAAAAAGTCTTAGATATTATGGTTTGTAGCATTGCAAAGGACCACAGTACATAGGCAGATAATACAACATATCTGAGGTATTAAAGTTTCATGAGGGTTAGATTAGGAAAAAAAATGTCTACAAAGAATCCTTGGGGGGTGGGGGTGGGGGTGACAATGTTGAAAGGTGAGACACATCGGTGTAGATGATACCTCTACTCCTACAAAAGTGAACTCTAATAATGTGAGATAACATTAAGAGTAGAAGAATACTTCCCATGCATATTTCTAGAGCCATATCCAAAAAGTCAGATACATTTCTAATCTTTAATGCCATAAATTAAAAAAAACACAATTATCACATATAGACAGATGGTAAAGTAACCTCACTAAAAAAGGCTGATTCTTTACTCTTTTTTAATATCTAAATGTAATAATTTAGTAAACTGCTCCAGGAGTGGAAAGAAAAAAAAATCCCGCACTAAGTTTTCTTCTCCTGCAGCTGTGGAACAAAAACAGTGAAAACTGTGCTAATCTAGTACACTGGCATTTTCTTTGCTGACCTAAATTATAAAGGACTGGCTTTAAGACTATCAAGCAAACCAATTTTAAACAGCAATTATGTCTAACACATAATATAGTTACTTACTCCAAAGTAGAAATGCAGATGCAGCAGATGAGCTCGTATGGTATAATTACAGAAGATTTAGTTGGCATACTGTTTTCAAAATTATTTTAAAAATAAACAGGTCAATGCTAAATCTTATTTTGATTTAATTCAATATTTTTAGACTTCAAACGTATCCATCATGATCACTTTTCCAATTTTACCCTCTTTAAATTGCTTTTACTCAATCTTTACCAAGTAACATTCTTTTATAGTTAGAAATTGCAAAGTTTTGCAATTAAATTCTATGCATCTATTTCTCCTTTCAGAATTACTGAAGCACCTAGTTATTCTTTAAGAAATTTAGCAATTTCACCCATTACTAAACAAAAAGTAATTCATAGGGATAGAAGACACCCTCAGAAAGAGTAAATTATTCAGAAAACTTAAGTGTTTTAAAAAGAGAAACTACTACTTTAATATTTAATTGGTCACATGTTTTACTCAAACTGCTACAAATTTTAATGACTACTATTTTGTCTACATCTATTTATATAAAGGATTAAGGCACTGTGCTCATTTTAATGGTCTTTAAAACAAAAAGCAATACAAAGATGGTATAACTACATTAGATAAAGTCTTGATTCCAGAGAGGAAAAAACAATTTAAATACAGCACACAAGACATAGCTGTTAATGATGGTAAATTAGAGGCAGAATCTTGGTTAATTTTTTGTCCTGAGATTTTAAGAATTTTCTAAGAAATCACTTCCCCCTACACCTGTCATAATTTTCTTTCCCAATTTGACCAATGAAATTTCACTTTATGGTTTAGATATATAATGTGATTTTTAATTTTATAGGTGATATGTTACTAAAAGTTTTTGTAGAGGAAATAGTAATGACTCCTAAATATAATGCTATTTGAAATAAAACCTTTATTAAAATTCATACTTTTCTCTCTATAGACAGACAGATGGATGGATAGCTACAGATGATGGTGGGGCGGGTGGGGGCGGGGACAGAGAAAACAATATTCTCCCCATTCCCTCTGTTTCTCTATGGGAAATGATGATGACACAGTGACTGTGTAACAAAGTCACTCAACCAAGTGTTAAACAATAAGGTTGACCAGAATCCTACACTGACTCAGAGACATGCAGCTATTTTTTCAAGGGCAGGAAAACAGTTCAGATAAATGAAAACGGTTGTCTAAGGTTACAAAGTCTTCTAACAAGAGAGCCAAAATAAAGCTACCTCTCCCTATATTGAAGATGTATTCCTCAACTGGAATAACTTTTCCTAACTTAGTGCAAACAGGGAAAACAGACTATAAGCGTGTGTGTGTGTGTGTGTGTGTGTGTGTGTTTTACTGAGAAGTCCTCTGCCTAGCAAATGATATGTATTTACTTTTCTACCTTCTCTCCAACTGACAAAAACTCCCCAATCTTCTCTTCTGATTATAATCATCATCAAGAACTAGGATCATTATCTAATTATTTAGCTCACCCACAACTTTTTTTCTCTAATTAAAATAATTTATCAGTTTCTGTTTGTCCAAGAATGATATCAGTCTAAGCACACGGTCTTAGTCTTCCTGCAGCTAAATTAAAATGCTTAGTGAACCACCAGGTACGATGTTGAATAGTGGGGAATCGCCCTGGAGAAGGTGAAGAACAGAGATAGATGTCTCACTTCACAAATGCCACGGTAAGCATTTGACAGATAAGCACAGACACTTGGGGAGTCAAGGGGCAAGAATTCTGCCCAAAGTAAAGGGGATTCGGAGTGTGTGAATGGGGCTGGAGTTGTGGAGGTGACTGGCAAATGGGACTGGGAAAGAATTTTTAGAGGAATTGACCTTTGCTAGGAAACCTGAAGGTTGCAAGGAGAAAGCCTTAGTGCAAACAGGGAAAATGGTGGTCTAGGCAATGAAACTAGTGATTCAGTGATATATATGGACACACAGAACACCAGACAGATGGCCAATGGCATGGTCATGATTAGGGAAGTGACAGATCATGATCACACTTTTCCTACCAATTACTGTTACAAAGTTGAAGCAGGGAGCATAACTGGAGGTGGAAGAAAAAATTAGGAAGCTAGAGTTATAGACTGAGTGAGCAATGCAGAGGCAACAGCTTAGTCTTAGGTCAAAGGTAGTAAGACTAAAGGGAGGGGGTGATTTGAAAAACCATTTAGGAGGTTAAATGAGCACGACTGACTGAAAGTTTAGAGTGAGAGAGAAGCAGGAGTGAAAACTGATCAAAAGATTTTAGCTGAGCTGGAGAAGGCAGACAGAAAAGCAGGTCCAGGGATAGGGAAAGAGAAAGAATATGACCACATCTTAAATACAAAGTTGCATGGAACTTTCAAACTGAGGCATTCATTAATTTATTGCCTGGAGCTCAGGAAAGAAGTCAGGGAAGACATAGAGATTTGAGAATCAACAAGACCCATGTTGTTAAGACAATAATATTAATTAAAGAGATCACTCAAGCAAAGCATCATTTTAAAAATGGAACTGCTTCTGATTGACTTTTCTTCTTGTCTTTGATAGTTTAAAAAATAATTTTATTTACAAAATGACATACAAACACAAACATTCTTTTTTTAAAAAAAAATATGGAACATTTCAAGAATTTGTGTGTCATCCTTGAGCAGGGGCCATGCTAATCTTCTCTGTATCATTCCAATATTAGTATATGTGTCGCCAAAGCAAGCACAAAACACAAACATTCTTAACATACAAACATTCATATATGGCATGCAATCAATGGCTCACAATATCATCACATAGTTGTATATTCATCACCATGATCAATTTTTAGAACATTTGCATCATTCCAGAAAAAGGAATAAAAAGAAAAAACTCATACATATCATACCCCTTAATCTTCCCTCTCATTGACCACTAGGTATTTGCAACTACCCAATATATTTTAACCTTTGTTCTCCCTATTATTTATTTTTTATCCATACTTTAATTTATCTGTCCATACTCTAGATAAAGGGAACATCAGGCACATGGTTTTCACAATCAGTCACACTGTAAATGTCATATCCTCATACAACCATCTTCAAGAAACAAGGCTATATAGATGCAAAAATCCTCAACAAAATACTTGCAAATTGAATCCAGCAGCACATTAAAAGAATTATACACCATGACTGAGCTGGGTTCATCCCAGATATGCAAGGATGGTTCAAGATAAGAAAATCAATATGTAATACACCATATCAACAAATCAAAGCAGAAAAACCACACGATCATCTCAATTGAGGCAGAAAAGGCATTTCACAAAATTCAACATCCTTTCTTGATGAAAACACTTCAAAGGACAGGAATAACTTCCTCAACATGAAAAAAGGAATATATGAAAATCCACAGCTAATGTCATCCTCAATGGAGAAAGACCAAAAGCTTTTCCCCCTAAGATCAAGAACAAGACAAGGAAGTCTACTGTCACCACTGTGCAACTTTGTGCTGGAACTTCTAGCCAGAGCAATCAGATGAAAAAAGAAATAAAAGGCATCCAAATTAGAAAGGAAGAAGCAAAACTCTTATTGTTTGCAGATGATATGATACAATATATCAAAAACCCTGAAAAATCCACAGCAAAACTACTAGAGCTAGTAAATAAGTATAGCAAAGTGAAAAAAAAGAAAAGAAACAAGGCTACTAGAACACAGCTCTCCAGTTTCAGGTACTTCCCTTTAGTTCTCAAATATACGATAAACTGAAAAGGGATATCTACATAATGCATAAGAATAATTTCCAGGATAACCTCTCAACTCTGTTTGAAATCTCTCAGATAGTGAAACTTTATATTTTCTCATTTCTCTCTTCTCCCTTTTGGTGAAGAAGGTTTTCTCAATCCCTTGATGCCAGGTCCCAGCTCATCCTGGGATTTCTATCCCACATTGCCAGGGAGATGCACATCCCTGGGAGTCACGTCTCACGTAGCAGCGGAGGGCAGTGAGTTCCCTGGGCTTGTTGGCTTAGAGAGAGAGGACACATCTGAACAACAAAAGAGGTTCTCTGGGGGTGATTCTTAGGCCTAATTTTAAGTAAGCTTAGCCTATCATTTTCTGGAATAAGTTTCATAGGGGCAAACCCCAAGATTGGGGGGTTGGCCTATTGATGTGATTGTCCCCACTGTCTGTGAGTGTATCAGAAGTTCTCCAAATAGAGAAGCTGAATCTTTCCCTCTTTATTCCCATTCCCCTAGGGGGACTCTGCAAATACTTCTTTATTAACTGTCCAAATCACTCTGGGATTTATTGGGGCATCACACTAGCCTCGACAAACCAACAAAATCCCCTGTTCTAGTCAAGATTCTCTGTACTTATGGTATTCAACTAAACTGGCTATACAAGTTAAATTAGGAAATGAACTACACAAAATATCAATTTTGCACCAAATAAATATCTCTCCCTTTAGTCTCACATAGAAGTTGAAGTTTTAAGGAATGGACCCTATCATACTTTACCCAGTCTTCCAATAAACCTTAGTCCTATCCAGATAAGCTTCATTCATATCTCTACTTGATGTCTGATTACTTTTTCAACTTTTTAAACCATTCCTGTATGAGGTAGTGCTGATTTTCATAGCTTCAGAGCTCTAACTCCGAGTCTCAGAAGTCACATAAATATCCAAAGTTTCTGTGAAAGACCAAGTTATATACAAACAGCTCAGTATCTCAGAACTCAGAATTAACAAGTATACCTCCTGAATCTATGTGACTGCAGTAAGAGATTACAATCTATGTCCTTGATATTTTTATCAACCTCAACTACCTAATCTTACTTTGATATTTAATGGTGCCAACAACTAATTAGAGTCTCTTCTTTCCAAAAAGAAAAATGAATCAAAGTATCCCCATGGTTCTTCATTCAAGGGGAAAGTGGAGGTAGAGCTGCTAGGATTCTAAGGAAGAGAGATGAAAAGAGGCCTTAAGTCCAAAGTTTTTATTCCTTATCCTCACTCTATTTCTCTACTCCTTAATTCTGCTGTGTATGGGTACATGTGCATTTTTTTTATTGTGGTAAAATACATCTGACACTAAATTTGTTATTTTCACTATTCAAGTTTACAATTCACTGACATTCATTACACTTGCAATGTTGTGCGGTCATCACCACTATTCCGAAAATTTTTCTTCACCTCAACCAGAAGCTCTGTATCCATTAAGCAATAATCCCCACGATGACCTGACCACAGCTGCTGGTATCTCTATTCTACTTCTGTTGCAATGAATCACTTACTCTAGATAATTCAGAATTAAAGTGTAGTCATACAATATTTGTCCTTCTGTGTCTGGTTTATTTCACTGAGTATAACAATATCAATGTTCACCCATGTTATCACATGTATCAGAACTTCAATCCTTTTTATGGCTAAATAATATTCCATGGCAGTTTATACATCTATCTGTTAGAGATCTGGGTTGCTTCCACCTTTCGGCAATTGTGAAAAATGCTGGTATGAACATTGGTGTATAAATGTCTGAGCCCTTGTTTTCATTTTTTTCTGGCATATACCTAGATATGGAATTGTTGGGTCATAGGGTAGTTTTATATTAAACTTTCTGAGGAATTGCCAAACCGTTTTCCACTTGCATATTTTGATACTTTTCAAAACTAAGATATGGTTGAGATATTCTTTTAAACCATACAAAAAAAACTGAAAGCTAATCATCTGTCCCTTCATCTGAGGTAACCAATTATTTTCATTTAATAACATATTATCCACTATATTTAGATGTGTCCCTTTTTAGTTCAAAAGGATAACAGAACAACAAAGTAGCACATACATACTCACATTCAACAGAAGTAAAACAAAATGATTCAGGAATCTTTGAGATGGCATGAGCAGTCAGAAAGAACAGATTCATTCACTCAACAATAATTTGTTGTATTAGTTACTCTGCTGTGTACCAGAGATATAAGTGTAAATTAGACTGTCAATAGCCTCAAGGAACTTATGATCTAATATGGGAAACAGACAAACAGATAGGCAATTACAACAGACTTCGTTAACTCCGGTGTATATGGGCAAATATAGGGCAGGGTGGAGAAGGAAGTGGTGGAGTGAGACCTGAAGAAAACTCTATTACTTCCAAGGTGCAATAGCACAGCACATAGAATTTCTGTCATTTAAGCATCTTGGTTTTAAAACTTGGATTTTGTTCACACAACATTCATTAGGGCAGATGACACCACACGCATTTGTGATTTAAACAGACAACCCTCTTTAGCAAAGAATTGAATGACTCAAACCCTACTTCATTTCCAGTGTTATGCTCTTCTGTTCTTCTATTTCACCGCTGTTCTAAGGTTACAATCACACATATAAGTTCTATTTTTAATTACTGAGTTTTTAATCATTGTCTATTAAAATAGGCTTTGTGCTTCTATTTCTGTTAGTAATAAAAATGCAGGAAAATTACAAGCATATGAGGCTTTCACATAAAGAATATTTCAGTATTATTTGGGATTAGCCTGAGGCAAAATGGTGAAGAAGGCAAAGTCTGCTTTCCAAATACATTATCCCACTTTAATGTCCTTTCAGCAACCCCCTTTTAATGTCCTTTCACTGCAGTACTTAGTACTGCCCCAAGACCTTGATGAAAGAGTGCATAGAAACAGGGGCTAATTCTTAAATGTAAATAATGCATCTCTCTAAAGGTACAATATCAGAAACAGATTATGGAATGTTGCTGTTCTCAGGTACAGAAAATCTCTTCCTTGAAATCAAACTGCAGCACACCCTTCTACCAGCAGTCAAGTTGTGTAGCAGCAATGTACTTGAAAGACAAAATGCTGAGATGGGGGAAGGATGCAGTACAAGAGAAATACAATATATAGTTTATTCCTTGAAGAGTTTAGAATTGCTAGGCCATGAAGGAATTTGCAATCAGATATGAAATAGCTAATACTAAATACTGTAATAGTAATATTGTATTCATATCATACAAATAAATATGAGTATGTGTTAAACATTATTTTGTTCATTCAACAAGCACTATGGAATAAATTGACAGGGAAGCACTAGGATGTAGCCTTGTTAGGGGTTCAGTTATGTGATCGCATAATACTGAATACTCAATATTTGCTGAGTGAACAAGTTCAAAACATATGAGCTGGAGACACAGGGCATAAAGTGGAAAAGAAGAACATCTTCTCTCCAGGGGGGTCTATAGGTGTTTGACTAGAACTGAGTCTTGACAATAAAGGAATTGGGGCTAGGCTGAAAGAAAAGCAGAGAGGAACAACACTTGCAAAGTTTCAAGCACAATAAGGAACAAATATACGAATATGGAAAATAATTCACACAACTGAGTATGGAGGGAACACAAGGAATTTGTGGGAGATGGTTAAGAATGAGCCCAGTCAGACCCTTTGCCACATTGAAGAGGTTGGGTTTCACCCCCTTAACTATAGAATTAAGTAGCGAGGTACTGAGTAAACTTAATCAGGAAAACAGTAAGTCAGAATTTTTGAAAGGTCACCCCAATAATATTTTAACAATGGACTAGAGGGACAGAGGAAATAAAATTGCTATAGAAATAATCTAAGGAGAAATAAAGAAGGCCAAAACAAAGGCAGGAAGAGAAAACCAGCAGTGGTGTGGAACAGAAGGGCCAGGTTCAGGAGATATCTAGGAAGCAAGAAACAACAGAAAGCAGAGACTAACAACCATGGGACAATGGAGGTGAGAAAACTGCAGTAAGAAGGTGAGGAATATGGGAGAATACTAGAAGACTCCAGGTCTGACTTGAAGAGATTAGGAATCCAGTTATGAATGAAATGTAACTAAGCTGTCTCATGGCATTCCTGATGGCACCCAGTGCCCATCTTTAGGCCAGCCTTTCACATGTCTGCATCAACACACATGCACACACATCACTGCATCAACACAAACACATCATTGCATCAACACATACATGCACACATCACTGCATCAACACAAACACATCATTGCATCAACACATACATGCACACATCACTGCATCAACACACACAACACTGCATCAACACACACACCACTGCATCAACACGTACTCACACACACGTGCACACACTGAGTCCATCAGTCTCTGTTCCTTTCAATTATGTCTCCTCCTTTTCTTCTTTTCACCTTCCTTATTCACTCTGAATTTTTCTATTTGCCCCTTTCTGATGTAGAAAAATCTATTAGTACTTTATGGTTGTTGTGTTTTCTTTAATTCGTTGCCCATTACCCAACTTCACAAGGAAAAGCTCCTTCCCAGATATGCATTTCTTAAAAGTCCGTTGAATAGAGAAATCAGGGTAAATACTTAATTTAATATACTCATTCTTTTAAATTTAAGGGGAAAGGAGTAGGTTTGTGAGGAAAAAATAAGTATATCGGGTTTGGATAATTTGCAATAATTGGAAAGCCTCCCCCCACCAAAAAAAAAATAGCCAGAGAAGTATTTAGCAATGTTATCCAAACAAACTTTATAGAAAAAAAAAATTTGCCTCTATAGATTCAAAGGACACACTGTTTTTCAGAAAAACTACTCAAATGGTCAAAATTGAGATATCGCTTAATAAAGTTGATTGATCACAAAAAACAAAGAAAGAAGTAGCTGGGAAGCCAGGCAAAATGACTTATTTACAGGGAAAATGAGAACATGAGCAGATTAGTCACTGACTCACCCACAGCATTGTCTAAAGAACATGGAACAATGCTTGTAAAATTCACTAAAAAGAAAGAAAGAACAACAGGGATGGAGAGGGGGAGGAAAAGAGGAAGAAAGAAAGAGAAGAAATGGAAAAAAGAGAGAGAAAGAAAGAAAGAGAAAATGTGAGTTAGGAAATGTATACTCTGCCACCATGGCATTCACATAAAAAAGCACCGAATCAAATTTTTTAGTATGTGAAAACATTTAGTATTCTTTTTTTTTTTTCATGAGCACTTACTAATGAAACTACTAGAGCTTTCCAAGAAATAAATAGGAAAACTATGGCAAAAAATTGGCAGTAGGCATTGAATTTAACTGGAACTAATGCCCAAAAAATAAATGCAGGATTATGGTTATAGAAGAAAAGCCAAATAGTATCACAAAAGTTAAAAGGAGGAAAGAAAGGAGGAAATAGTCTATATAGTCTCATTTCCAATTATTTAGAGCTTGGGGATACAATATCTCATTTAAGTTTGATAAAAGAAACAATGGCCACTTTAAATGTGTCTGTCTGTAAAAAGGTAATGGTTGAGAAATATAGTCAGGTGGTGGGGAAACTGGTAAATAAGTGAAGGAGAGAAATTACACTGATACCAACTTCAATCATATTAGAGGGTTAAAAAATCGCCTAAGGAGAGACACTTATAGGTAGTATATAAATTTGTAGTTTTAAATGTAACAACTAGATTGAATATATATTATAGTCACTGCAAACTCAGAAAATTTAGATGCCAAGTAAAGCAAAGGAAATGGACAGCTCTTAACTATTAATTACAAATTAGAATACATTTCACACTTTAACAATTTCGAGGATTTATTGGAAGATTATTATTTTTCAAACAAAAATTTACGTATATCACAAAAAAGAGATTGGAACCCACATAATTTGGGGAGAAAATCCAGAAATTAAACTGCGTTTGGGTACTCCATGACTACAAGCTCTCTTTTCTCTAATTTTTATCAGACACGATTTTATCACTTAACATAATACTTCCCAGATATGATAGCTTCCATTCAAGAGTTACACTGGTGCTTTATAAAAAAATATTACCAAATGGATGCTAATGTAGAATTAAATAAAGTCACAGAAAGGCATTCTAAGGTGAAATGGCAGCATTTGGATTAGGTGGATTAAATTAATCTCCAAACATAAATTTTGCTGATTCTTTCTTCCAATTTGAGCCTCAAGAGGAACAGATTTTATTGCCAGCATTCAGTGAAGTGTTAACCAGCCAATCAAACAAATCACATTCTAAGCAAATAAATATTCTTTATCATATTGCCTCTCACAGCAATATGCAGGTCCAAAGTCAATTGTCTCCTGTAATAAAGAGATTTAGGTATCCAAAGTTGAGACCAACCAAAAAAGAGATCAAAGCTGTGTTCTTCTTTCTGAAGCAAATGGCTTTCTGAGCATTGCTTTACCAACGAGAACCCTTTCAAGAACAATGTGATGTCAACATTACACTAAACAAAGCAGTTGGCCCATGTAGTCCACTCACCTTACTCAAAGAGTTAGGCATCCCCTAATCGGTAGAGGATGGTGTTTCTGACACTTTATGCTCATCTAGCACTACACAAGTGCCTGGGCCACACTCACAACTCTGAGAAAGGCTGAGCTCAACAAGAAGCAATAGGCTAAAATCCTTTAGATTAAATTGCCAGTTGAGAGTTAAATCTATCATACTAATTAAGTACTTTCTCCAAACAGAGCAGATCCTTATTTTCAGTTAATATTTAAGGCTATCCATATGGATATACAGAGATACATAAAAGAACTTTTTTTCTCTTTATCAGTTTAATCTCACAATTTATAAATGTTGATATACAGAAAATTGGCAGAATGGCTTAATTTACAATATGCTTTTATTTGACATATCAATATAAAAGGTAAATCTGAGGATTCCAAAATAAAAAAAAACCTTTCAGAAGAGTACAAAAACTGAAAACACTGAATCATGTTTGATCATATGAAGTATCAAATGGCTATCTCAATCCATCACAAGCACAAATAAGGCTTGGCATATATAATGACATTATTTCAAATAGCATATATGAGCCAAAGCAATAACCAGCTGTTAATGTCATTGTGCTCTCCTACGCAACTTACTAAAATTATTTTTCAGTATATCCAGTAATTACTCTTGGCTCACACACAATTCCATAACCTGTTCTCTCCTAACTCGAGAGCTTTCAATCTGATTACATTTTCCATGATGTAGCACTGCAACTCCCTTATTGGATTACACACACACATAGCTGAATTCTGTGTCTTTACCTCCTCTACTTCATCTCATATATCCTTTACACTGTTAAAAATAGTCATTCGAATTTCAGTGGAAATCAAAGTGATATATCTTTACCACAATCTCAGTTGAAATGAACTCTACTCAGTTCCTTTCAGGACTGAGGTCTTTGTCATTTCTCATGAAGGAATACCTAGCAATTTAGAAAATATTAGTTTTAGCCAGGAGATAACCAATTTTAACAGGAAACTTTCTAAGTCAGAAGAATAAATGGCCTTGAGCATGAAAAGTAAAGAGAAGGGTAGTCTGATTCTGAGTAATTGGTCAGTGATTCATAATTGGCTGTATTTCTCTCGAACGTAGAGATGCAACAAATTTTACTTCAAGAAGTCCTTAAGCACTTATTGTATGCAACGCAGTGCCCTGGGTTTTCAGGTGTTTGGAACTTGCCATTGTCCACCAGGAGTACTACAAAATTATTCCACAACCTTCCAGAGTACACTTAAAAATCAACTTCCTTGACAATGATTATCTAGATTACTTACAGATGAGATCACTTGGAGTGAGTTTAACTTTGTCAGAGCCCTCTGACTACATAAGTTCCAATCTAGGGACTAAACTATTCACTTCCCAACACATTGAACCTTCAAAGGTCTTTTTGACTGAGCCAGGGGACCCAGGTATTTCAAGGGCCTCAGAGGTATGTCCTGTGGACCTGTTACACATTCCCAATTCTCTCCGACACACAACCCCCACTTCCCTCTCCCTCTGTTACTCTCTCAAACAGACACACAGTATTCAGGCATCATTGCAGCATTTGTGGATGATGCCCTCCAATCTTCAACCCTGCATGAGAAAAGGACAGCGAACGTGCATGATATCTTTGGCTTTCTACCATTCCAAACAGCTAAAGAGAATCAAGTTCAGAACACAAAAGAAGAGGCATATTCCTTGAAGTTCATTATTTCTAGACTCTGCGATAATTTTCTCATGTAAATACACTGTTTTTAAAAGGTCAAGTATTTATAAATGCTGTAAAACCTTTGGTAGTTGGTCATGTTTTTCTCGTTTAAGAACTCTGGAGTGGGTACACAGGTGGTTCAGTACCAGAATGTTTCCCTGCCATGCAGGAGACCGGGTTCAATTCCCAGCCCATGCACAGATACCTCCATCCCCAACAAAAAACAGAGAAACTATGGAGTATATTTTTATCTCATGAGTTGGGTATAATAAACCTTTCCTTTTAAAGGTTAAACAAATTCTGTTGAAGAGATTACCTTCCTCAGGATTTCTAAATTAACTTTATTTTCAAGCACTTATAAAACTTATTTCACATTGTCCTTAAGTTTTAACATTTAAATTATTACTTTCCTATAAAATATGTAATCCACAATACTGGGGTAATATAAACACAATCATTATTCACATTGAAAGAAGCCAAGAAAGCACTCTTTATATAAATGCCAAAGGCATAGAAAACAGGTAATCCTATACACTATTGACCAACCTTCTTCAAAGGAAATTTGGCTCTGTTAACCAAAATTTAAAGAACAATTCCTTTTGATCCAAAAATTCTACACCTTGGAATCCATCATACATAAATATTATCACATATGAACAAAATATATATTATAGCATAATAAATACTAATAGTAAAATTTCTTAACTTTTATTGAGCACATACTTGGGAGAACTAGCCATCCTAGTGCGTATGAAGTGGTATCTCATTGCAGTTTTACTTTGCATTTCCCTGATGATCAATGATGTTGAACATGTTTTCATGTGCTTTATTGACCATTTGTGTATCTTCTTTGGAGAAATCTCTACTCAAGTCCTTTGTCCATTTTTAAAGTGGGTTATTTGTCTTTTTATTACTGTTGAGTTGTAGCACTTTTCTATATATATATTAGCAAGGGTTTTCTAGAGAAACAGAATCAGCAGGAGATATCTGTAAATATAAAATTCATAAAAGTGTCTCACGTAACTGTGGGGATGTAGAGTCCAAGGTCTGTAGGGCAGGCCACAAGCTGGCAGCTCCAATGAAGGTCCTCAATGAACTCTCAGGACAGGCTGGCTAGGTGAAGCAGGAAGAGTGACTGTCTCTTCTGAGTCCTCCTTAAAAGCCTTCCGGTCATTAGATTAAGTGTCATTCATTGGAAGACACAGCAATTAGCTGTGGATGCCGGCAACATGGTCATGATTTAAGTCCATGAAATGTCCCCACAGCAACAGAGAGGTCAGTGCTTGCCTGACCAGACAACCAGGCACCACCACCTGGTCAAGCTGACATATTAATCTGACCATGACACTATAGTCTAGATATTAAACCTTTATCAGATGTATGGCTACCAATTGTTTTCTCCCATTTTGCAGGCTGTCTTTACAATTCTTGATAGTGTCCTTCAGCATACAAAAGTTTTTAATTTTGGTGAAGTCTCAATCTATTTTTTTGTTGTTGCTCTTGTTTTTGGTGTCATATCTAAGAAATCATCACCAAATCCAAGATTACGAAGGTTCCCCAAGAGGTTTTCTTCCCAAAGTTTTATGGTTTCAGCTCTTAATGTTGCTCCTTGATCCATTTAAGTTAATTTTTGTATATGGTATGAGACAAGTGTCCAACTTAAGTTTTTTGCATGTGGAAGCCAGTTTTCACAACACCGTTTGTTGACGAGTCCATTCTTTCTACCATTTAATGTACTTGTTCATAGATATATGGGTTTCTATTCCATTGATCTGTATGTTTATCTTTGTGCCAGTACCACACTGTTTTACTACCATGGCTTTGTAGTAAGTTTTGAAATTGCAAATTCTGATACCTCCAATTTTGCCCTTTGTCCATTTTTTCAATACTGATTTAGCTATTAGGGGCCCCCTCGAAAGTTCATATGAATTTGAGGATCGGCTTTTCCATTTCTGCAAAAAAAAGCTGCCGTGATTTTTTTCTTTTTGTATGCTGTATGGCAGGGTCACATTTCATTCTTTTTCCATGTGAGTATCCCATTATTGCAGCACCATTTGTTGAATCTTTTTGTTTTTGTTGATTTCTTTGTTTGGAAAATGCATAGGCCAGGAATCGAACCCAGTCTCCTGCATGGAAGGTGAGAATTCTACCACTGAATTACTCTTGCCCTCTGCTGCTGTGATTTTGATACATTACTTTTTTTTTGATACATTACTCTTTAATTAAATGTTTAAAATGTAAGTTAACAGGAACAATGCAATGAGCTATAACTTTTAATCACAAAATCATGGAGTACAATTAATCTTCAACTTTCAAAGAGAATGCCCAGAAAATTGACTAACACCCAAGTTGAGATGGGTTAGTCCTCAACAAAATGAAATCCTGACATGATTGTGGACTAAATTAGAGATTAAAAAACACCTTGCACAGTATGAAAGCACCTGAGATGCTAGTACATAATATGCCCTCCTAAAGCATTAGGATCCTTTCTTCTTTTGGATTTTAACTTGCTACTTAATCCGAACCCATCTTATTCACTTTTATCTATTACTCTTCCCCAAGGCAGATCTTCCTCTTAATAGCTTGGATGTCTCACACCACCATCAATGCCATACATGAATGTACTTCACTCTCACTGTTTGCCTCCTCAGCCAAGACCCTCTTCTCTGAGAGTTTTCTGACAGCTACATACTCCATCACATCTCCGAAAGAGTAAGTCCGTATTTGGAGTGTATCCTCCTGTCTCTTGGGATCACAGCTGAGTGAACTGAGAGTGGAAACACTTACCCATGGTCTAAACCAATCGTTCCTCTCCCTTAAGAGTTTAACCAAGAAAAATAGGCTTTAAGACTGAATTAGTTACTAATAGTTCTTAGAGCTGGAAGACGATGTTGAATCAGGAGCAATGGAAGCCCCTGCCAATTATTAAGCAGAGACAATAAGATTGTCAGCACTCAGAGCGAAGCAGAAACAAGAACTAAGTGATCAACTAGAGAAAAGGAAAGGGAGGAGAAGAGCACAGGAAAGGGAGCATGGCTTGCTTGGTTCCCAAGGGCTATCCAGTTTAGTTCTACTCCTGAGAAGACCCAGTTGGACCCTCATCTTCTTTAGTTCTACCAGATCACTTCGTATTCTTGTAATAAATATTTTCTTTGCTAACCTAATTTGACTGGATTTCTGTGTCTTAGAATCTGATTGAGCCCCTTGATCTGTCCCTGTACCAATTCCAAATCTTCCCATCTTTTGAAGGCCTGCCCAAACTCTTCATTATGCCTGAATCACATGAAAAGGACACAATTCCAATTCTTCTTTCTCTGGGTACACCACAAAAATCTGTGTCTCACAATTAAGATAGGAGTAGGTTCCATCTGTGAAACAATGGGTTTGATATGAAACTACTAACCAGCTTGGAGCCTCCTTGAGGGCAGAGGCAAAGTATTATATTTCTTCAATATTTCTGTATGCTACACTCAGGGGTATGCAAGAAATACATTGACTAAGATGCTGATCCCATTTTCCAAAAGTATAACTGAATCTCATGCAAGTGAAGTAAGTAATTAAGGCAAATATTCTACCATTGAGACCTAATAAAAAATGTTTAAATGAAAGAAGGGGCCCTTAAAGGGATATTATATGTTAGAAAATTTGAGTCTATTTTGAAAAATGAATAAACCAGCATACACTAGTTAGACATTCAGTGTTACTTTAAGTATATATGTGGTAAGCATCCATCTTCTGTTCAAAACCCAGATGCAATTTCATGGAAAAAAAATGAATTCAAGTAAAATATTACTGTTGATGTGCTGAATCCTTTGCATACAAATACACTTCCAGGAATAAAATAAATGAGATAGAAAGAAATCTTAAGTAAAACTATACTCATGACTATTAAAAGGACTTTCGTTTTGGAGATTTTTAAAAATGGGTAATATATTACAAACATTAAATCCTTGATGGTTTTCCAAATATGATTCATTAGAGAATAAAATGAATATAGTTACATTTTAAAAATTATTCTTCCACTAGTTTCCACTAAAACATAATAAAAATCACCACCCTTTCAAAGTTACAATAACCTTCAATAAGCACAGGAGAGGAGTTCTGGACATTTGCCCTTGATTGGAGAATGATATTGGCCAATAAAATAAATGGAAAGTAAAGAATCATGGAAGCAAAGAACCAAGGTATATATTAATATATCTTCTCCTTCTTTCACCATTTCTTTTTCTTCTCCCAAATCGTATGTTCTCTAAGATGATCCATGTCCACTTTACATACTTGTTCACAGTCCTAAGAACCTCATCAAGCTGAGCATTTAAGGGATTATCACCAAGTGTGGGACCTAATATAGCAGATATTTCCTGTAAACTATCTTTTAATCTTTACCAGCCTCTGCCTGACTATTTGCCGTACCATTAATCTATTTTCCTGGCTCTGAACTCACTGCTTGCCCACTAGTTTGCCAATCTCACCTCCTTCCCTCAAGCTCTTGTGTGAAATAGCTGTTCTCCTATTACACAAGGAAGCAGTGGAAAGTGGCATCTGAGAGCCCAGACTCTGAAATCAGATTCACTGGGATTTGATTTCCCAGTCCACCTCACTAATATTCAATTTCTTCATATATATACGATCAAGATAACGGTGGAAGCTACCTCTTAGGCTTGCAGCACTTTCAAAATATTAAGCACTCAATAAATATTAACCATTATTAGTTATTACTTTTATTTTGCATTCTAGTCATTAACACTTATACTTATTTTGCCTCCAAGGAAAATCTATTAAATGACCAAAGCAAAAGTAAAAACTGGTTTCAATAAAAACATAGCCTTGGTGGTAGCTTTTAAAAGAAAGAGTACTTCTTGGTATGAAATTATTTTAAAAAGTTTCTTAATATATGACTAATAAAACCACTGTAATAAATCTGAAGATGAATCAATTATTTACTATTTAAAATAAATCTTCTCCTTCATAGAGTTCTATTTTTAGCTCCTGGGTTTAAATAAAATGTTTGCTTGCTAGTCCTCCACGATAGCAAAGTTCATTCATTTTTCTGCTAAAGTTACATGATAAATAAAGCCATTTCCTTATCATTTGTTTCAGACATTTTATCTCACATGTATACAATTTTCATTTTAGCATAGTACATAGAACTTAGTAAGAATTCAAAAGAGATTGCTAAATAGGTCTCCTGAAGTTCTTTAAATCAAAAATGGGTTTGGGGTGCACAGGTGGTTCAGGGGTAGAACGCTCACCTTGCATGCGGGAGACCCAGGTTCGATTTCCGGACCACGCAAACCCCCCCCCACCCCCCAAAATGGGTTTGACTCTACACTTCAATAGCATAGGTTAAACAGTCCAACAGTGAATTATTTCAAAGTCAGGGCAAGCCAAATATGTTCAAAACCAAGTAATATGTGTCAGGCTTGCCAATATTTCAGGCACGGTCTTCAGAATTAAAAGAGGATTCCAGACCATGTTGTCATATCACTTGGAGGCCAAAAGACTGGTAGTCTCCTAAGAGAGTTTAGCAAAGAAATTGGAGATTAATTAGCTTCACTCTCTTATCCTACAAAGGCTAAATGTCCTAAGAATCACCGTATCATCTATCAGATGGAAGAAAAGCACAAACAAAACATTAAAATGTTACTTGGAGAACAATGTTTGAATATGAATCTAATTGAAAGGTCATGATCTCTGAAGTTTTAACTTTTAAAATTCAGCTACCTTGCAAGCCTATTTATTAATGAATAAAATATTATGTACTTGAACTCAAAATATTCAGTATATTAACTGAATATCCATGGATTTCATTAGCATTCCTCTTCTTTCTCCCTATATAATTAAATTTTGAAAGTATCATCCTAATGAATCATGATTAAGATATCTCTTTCCAATTTAAGGAGCCTGTCAAAGAAATAACACTAGACTGGTAGTTAAGACATGGGTTCTATGCTGATTAGGCATTAAACGAGCTACATACCGACACGCTATGCTCTCTGTACACCTAATCCACAGGTTTTAGAATAACGCTCGATGGCTCTTATCTCATAAATACAACCATTCTGGCTCAGTTTTCTGCAACTCAGTAAAAATTAAAATTAATGCAGAACACTCTTTCTCCCTAGCAATAAGATGTGCAAGGGTCCAAACAGCTTCAAACACTAGGATAATATCACAAAATGGTAAGTTATTCCTGCAGCAACAATTTGCAGCCCCCTAAATGGAGGCTGTCAACAGCAATGGAGCTTCCTTCCAAGATGAATACTAATGGCAAATTGAAACATACAGGTCAATATTATATCTAGCAAATAATGAAAATTAAATGTGTGGCCTACCTAATACTAGCTTTATCCAGGTTTCTTGGGATAAGGGAACTTTAAGACCTAATTCTGCATCATGAAGTAGTTGTATACACCAAGTATAATTTCAAAAGGTCTCCCTCATATGAGAGATGGTACTAGGACAATATATTGAAACAGCTTTAAACAGTGCCTGAGTCTTAGTAAGTTATCAAGGTGCTGGGATCCTTAACTGAGTTGTTAATTATTTTTGTTTTGATATGGATCATCACAGTCCACTTTGCGTAAAGAATGTAAGGGCTAGATTAACCAATTTTCATATATCGTATCTTGTTCATCAAAAAAATTTTATTCCTTCATCTCTGGAAGACAGGATGGACCCTATAAACCAACAGTGGGAGTTTTTTTAACTTAATTATTATTATGTTTTAATGTCAGGACTGCCTACAAACAAGTAATCTCTCTATATTCCCTCTATGCTAATAGCTAAAATTATTCTATAACCACTGATCATTTGGACAACCATAAAAAGATAAGAATGGCAAACACTTCAAGAAAGACTACCTCTTAGAGTCTGGAGGTTGGACCCTGTAATTTCACTAGCAGTGTGTTCAACAGAATAATATTCTATTTTTATTTGTAATGTTGGGGGAAAAACAACAGCTATCTTATTTACTTGGTCTGGTATACATGAACACACTGACATTTTCCATGAACTGACATGTGAAACTGCAATGTCTTTGGTGCTTTGCCAGGTTCTCTTACATCTTTGCCCTTAGCTCTTCCTTCCCCCACTCCTCTCCTCTTTACATCCTTTATCTTCTTTGCTGATTTCTATCTCTACAGTTGCTGTCATGCCTCCCTGATGCCTGGAACAGTGCCTCGTTGCCATGGAAATAATCACTTTAAAAAACAATACAACACAATACAATAAGTAATAATGAAAGCTTAGGCGGTCTGTACTACAGCCAGGAAGGGAGGGTAGGGCCAGAAATAGATGCCAACCCTTCAGACACTAACAACTCCTTCCTTGCTCTAGCCGTTAGACCACTAGATTTCCCTTTTGATTTTTTTTTCTCGTTTTCTTCTACCTATTTCATATAATATCAGACAGCATATAGAGTCTGCATAAAGAAAATGTCGGCATATGGTAAGGCAGTAGATGTTGTTTTATGCTTACTTGAGATTATATTCAGTGTACAATTCCCATATTTGGGATAAGTTAGGTCTTAAAATGTTCCTTCTCAGAAACAGCAGCACCACTACCAAATCTGGGTCAAACTGTTATTAAGTAGATTGGATATTTTTCATTCTTTTTCAACTACATTACTGAAATATATGCATTTTGTCATTAGTCTGTAACTTGGTAATTCTCAACCTTGTTGCTGTTGATCACATTTCATTTGAAACATGCAGATTACTCATTGCTATTAGGAATAATTTACCACATTATATAAATGAACAAACTAGAGCCATAGGAATTAGCACTGGGCCTCACGAATAAATCACAGGGTATTATACAGTTGATAGGCTGTACCAATAAAAGAAACCCACACATTCAGCATCCTTGCTCTCCAGATACTTCTAAAACAATGTACAAAATAAAAATATGCAAATAGACATAAATATAATAAAATATATTATTTTATTATTTTAATATAAGTAGATTTTTTTTTTAGCTTTTACTTTTATCACTTCAGCCATGAATAACCCCATATTAATTGTGGAGCAATGTGGAAATTGGGGTAAACATGCCGTAAACTGACAGTAATGTTGAGCCATTATTTAAATCAGGATGTCCTTGTAGAGAATATTAACTTTTTGTAGGTCTTTAGAGGAAATCATATGAAAGATTTGTAAGCATAGAGAAGTACAATGCTAGGACTAGGACTTCAAAAAATTGCCCCAAGGATTTAGAAAATCACTAGTATGGGCTGATAAAGTGTCTCAAAGCTAAGAGTCATTTATTAAAACAATATTTCAGTGCATTTGTGTCAAAGACTGGGCTCTGGGGTGATTACAGTAATAGACAGACTTCCACTGGGGACTGAAACATCCCTTCAGGAGCCTCTATGCGGCTGGGTATAACTATAGTTTATCAGAATTAATTTTACATTAGCAAATCTAGAGGCCAGAGTAACAGATAGGAGATATAAAAAATTTTAAAGCTGGTGTCTGGATAGGCCAATTGACCTGTCCAAGGTCACAAAGCTGGTTAAGAATTAATGCAGGTGATACAGGGAAAATAAGAGCAAGAGTATTCTCATGTCCTTGGAATAATGAGAAAAATCACATAGGCATATTTGTGAGGAAATGGTATAGTGGTTAGTGATGATTTCAGGAGCATTAGAAAAAGACCATCCGATCTTAGGACCTAAGAATGTAAGAACGAAAATCAGCATGCATATGTCTCCTTTGGGATAAAGGAGATACCAGTTAGAACAAAGAAAATGATTTAAAGAAAGAAAAACAGTGAAGTACCACAGTTTCATAGGGATAATTAGGGAATAAAATCAATGGAGCAAGACTATTGGGGTGAACGAAGTATTGTCTCTGTACTAATCAGTGACAAATAAGAGTAAACTAACTATTCAAACATGTCTTGTAAATGAAACAAGATTTAAGGTAGAATGGGGGGTATGATGTTCTTCTTCAATATTTATTCAACACCCACAGTGTTCTAACTACTCAAATCCTCATTAGGATGGTAATAAAAGCCAAGGCAATAGATGAAAGGGGTAGAAAGGAGAAGTTATTAAGCAAGACTGCGTGCAAGGGTAGATGAGATTCATCAATCAAAAGGCATTTACTGAGCCTCTATTATGAACACGTCTACAAGGCATTTTGAAGACTCTTTGGGGAGTAAAAGGAATTTAATCATCTAATTAGGGATACAGGAGAAATATGAATAAATATAAAAGAACACAAGGCCATATTTAAATAAATTATGTAACAAAGATTAAAGCAAGCCCATATCATTGACAAGATGATCAGTAAAACACTATTGAAAGTAATTTTGATAGATATTTATCATAAACAGAAATGTGGTACTATATGATATTTGCCCCTACCTCCCAAAATAGTATTATGAAACTACATTACAAGCCTTGTTTCTATTCTAAAGCTTAGGGTTGAAGAGGTATAGCTTTATACAAATTATGCATTTGAATGAAAAGATAAATAATGAAGAAATACTGATACAATCATTTATAATGCAGTAATATGTTCTACAGTTAACTCTATAATGACTTTTACTTTAAATAATACACTTAAGTCAATCAAAATATCATTCCTCTTTTCAAGTCTTGATTTTAGGAATGGATCTATAAACCAATCATGATCAATGAAATGGGAGCCTGGGAGTGCCAAAGAAAGGCTGCCTCAGTCCTAAAAAAAAAGTGACCAGAAAGAAACAGTCCCTTGTTTTCATCTGGATGTATCTAAAAGCCCTCTTGCTAAGAATGACAAGCACTGACCAACTGAACATGACTGCTTGATGACATAATTGAATCATGAATTAACTAACCCTGGAATTAGTTCTACCTTTGAACTTGTTACTATGAGATAATAAGTATACTTGTTGTTTCACCAAATATGAGTGGGGGCTATATGTTATATGCTACTTACAGCCAAAACATTCAACCAATAAAATATTTAACAAAATTTTTTAAATTGGCTCATATAAATGTGTCAAAGAAGAGAGTTAATGGTGATCGCAAAAACAGATCAGCAGTGGTTTATCTATAGTTGGCTGAATTTAAGTAATTATTTTCTTCTATATGTCTATATATTATCCAAAATTGCCACATTGGGAATGTTTCTCTTTTATAATAAAAATAGAAACTATTAGAATAAACTGGTCCACATCATCTAATATATGCAAACTGAATGTATACCTCTGTTATGGATTGAATTGTGTTCCCCCAAAATATGTTCAGGTATTAACCCCAGGTCTTGAGAATGTGATACTATTTGGAAATATGATATTTGCAGACAAAATTGGTTGAGATGAGGCCAAACTGGATTATGGTGTGCCCTAATCCACTAGGCCTGGTGCATGCTATATAAGAAGAGGAAAATTGCATGCAGACAGACAGACAGACAGACAGGTGTCAAAGGCAGAAACTGAGTCATGCCACAAGTCAAATAACACCATTTTTGGAAGGTTCCAGGTTTAAAGCAGGTACAGTTTTTGATCTTGAGAAATGTTATTACCGGAGATTATATTAGTGTTCAAAATATTCCCTACTTTTCTTTGTGGAAAGAATATTCTTTCCCATACCATTGGTTTGGCCAGTGAATTGTGAGAATAAATAGTGACATCCCTTTGGAGCAAATCTTTAAAGCCTTTCTCACAGTTCCTCATGTTCTCTTTGTCCTATTTTTCCCACACTGGGCCTTCTTCATTCGCTTAAATGTTTCCTGGGGGATAGAAGATTGGTGCAGAACCATAGGTAGCCCAGAATGAGCCTCTCTCACGAGCAACATTATTTGTTACCCCAACATAACCTATCCTTGATTGATAAAGTTGGGCAAGTCAAGTTTATTCTTTGTATATAAATGTGCTGTAAACCAGATATACGTATCGGTCAAGAAAAGCTTATCTATTCTATATCACAAAGCAGGCTGAAGCACTCATCAAGGAAGACTACCCCTCCTGTGGCCACTTTCTCAAATGCAGCCACTTGTCAACACCATCAAGCTGGAGGCTTCTGTAACTAAGGACACTTCGCTGGGTCATGCTCCCCATCCTCCCTTCAATCCAAAAAAACAAACAAAAAAAATGGTGATAGAGAAGTCCAGTTACTGAGAATGGTTCAGAAAATTTACTTTCCCCATCAGGCTTTTGTCTTCGGCCAGTTTTACCCCCAACTGGGCTTTTTTACATTTGTAGCATCTCCAATCCTTGTTCAATTAAGAGACTAATTTGGATATGCCATCCTTTAGAGTTGACTCATCAGTTATTTCTTTGCTACGTAGATTGCTGGGGATGTCAGCCACAACAAACAGCAGGCTGTCACCCATTCTCCATGACTCGTAAGGCACCAAAAATCGATAAAGACCTGCTTAGCCCCAAGGCAAATGAAGAAGCAACTATACAGTCCATACATAATGGTCCCTTTGAATTACAGCTCTCACCACTTAGATAAACCGGTTCTTCCTAGAAGCAGCAACCTTCCGAGTTGCTCAGGTAGAAATGCTGGTTTTTATATTGCCTTATGGTAAGGCAAATCCTTGCTAAGGCAAGCTCCCAGAAAGAGAGGATTCAGCAGAACACTCGCTTCCCTGGGGTCAAATGAGCTGCTGAGCAACATTCACTGAAATGGAGAAGCAGCCCATCCTTCATCCCCACCACATCTAGGTTTGCTTTGACACCACGCTCTCTCGATTTGATCTATAAAAATAAAGAACACCTCTTGAATGGCAAAGGAGATTGAAGTAGTAGGCTTTATTGTTCTTGGTTTTGCTGTGGTGTTTATTGTTTGGGGTTAGAAATACCAGAGGGGACAAAATGAATTATTGGTTCAAAGAGAGACTCAAAAAATGGATTTATTCCTTTTGCAGGTATGGCTCAAGGGAAACAGAGCCTGTTCCTTCTTGCATTGTATGCTATACAAAAATCAGGCCTGGTGCTAGTAATTGCCACAAGCAGTGCAGATGCGGTGCCTAAAACCAGTTCAGAGAGAAATGGCAGGGATCACCAAAATGGGATCCATTGATAAAGCCCTCAGGCTTCACTTTATCTTCACTGTATAATAGTGAAGCAGCTGGACACATCCAGGTGTGGCTTATCCACCTTCCTGTGTGGGCTGAGGTCATCCCTTCACACACTGTCAGTAAGGATGCATCTGCAGAGATCTCCAATAAACCACTTACTAGAGTGTTACGTATTCTGAGACTTTATCTAGGTTTTAAAAGCCCAGAAATACCAAGAATTTGGCTTCATGTCAAAATACACATTAAAATGCCATCCTGAGAACAACTAACAAAATGTGAATACTGGTAAAATCTCTTATCTTGGCTTTTAACCTGCTGAAATGTCAAGGCTAATACACAACAGGAAATTTTATAATCTACCAGTCTGTATAATAATGTAGAGACTAAGGTGATCTTGCCCAGGCCCACAGATTTAAGCTTCAACTTTTTAAGACTGCCACATTTATATCCCAAGGCCAGGTCTCATACATGTGAGATCCAGCCTCATATTTCAAACTGCCAATTTGACACGTCCATTTGAGTGACTCAAAGAGGTTTCAAAGTTGAAGTGATCAGGATAAATCACTCGAGTCTTGACTCTACCATCTTGTCCCCCCAAGTGCAGGCTTCTCTCTCTAGGGATATGTCTTCACTGACCCCAACGAGAAACATACTAGTCAGTCTGTTTTCTCCTTCCCCTAAACCCTCATCCTCAATCCTTTATAAATCATGTCTACTCCAAAATATACAAGGAACTGGTTTACTTTGCTACATACCCTCTGCTACCACCTTGAACTAGACTTGTATTATCTTTTAGTACTTGCAGAAGCATTCAAAATGACTGTCAAACTCCTACAGTTGGTTTCCTTCAAGCAACAAAAATGACCTTCTTAAAACATAAATTACATTCTGTCACTTCCCTCACTTAAATGACTATGTTGATTGCGCTTTGCACTTAAATAAAACCTAAACTCCTTACTGTGGCCAAGCAAAACTTTGTATATGAAGACTCCTATTTATTTGCATGCCTACCCACCTTTTCTAACTTACTTCATTCCCCTGTCTCACTGCACTTCTGCCCCAGCAGTTGGTTTTGTCCATTTCCTAAACATGCCAATCTCTTTCCACGAAGAGCTTTGCATATATTCTGTACTCTGCCTAGAACGCATTCTACCTCCATTTTCTCATATGGCTAATTTTTTTTCTCAACATTTAGGTCCCACCTCAAATGCTGTTCCCTTGGAGAGGCATGCCTTGAAACGCTGTATTTAAACTGTTTAAACAATGTATAGTTTGTTTCTTTAGTGGCACCTCTTTGGGTAAGTATATTTTCCCCTATACTTGTCAGATTGTTTGGGGTTTGTCTGTCCCCAAATGGACCAGATGAGCTTGTATCTCCATCCCTGCTAGCAGAACTAAGCAAAAGTGTGCAATACACAGTTACTGAATAAATGATAAAAATGTAGCCAAGTGACTGAAGAAGGCTAGGCAACAAAAAAGTTTTTGCATATGTGAAGAAAAACAGGAAAGCAAAAAAGCCTCAGTGAGGCTTACCACGCACCCCATGAGCTTCAGAAAAAGCATTCTAATGGCATTTTTGCTGTTGCTAATAAACTGGTGGAATTTTAATATGTCCTACTTTTAAATCAGGAGGAAAAATGGAGTCAATGAAAATGTGTGAGATAAGCATTTTTAAATTAAGTTTTGTTCACTTCATGTGAAAAGGACTTACCTTCCCTCTAAGTATGCAAACATCTACACAATTATATAACAGCCTCAGAAATCTACACCAATTGCATAAAGGTGCACTATAAGTGAAAGCATTCCTTTGGAGAAGAATCTGAAGGGAAAAAAAATCTCCAAGATGGAACGTCCCCAACACTGGTTTCAACTGCTTTCCTGAAAAAACTAGCATAATTAATTATTCATGAAAACACAGCTCCTAAAAATTTGTTGTTAAAATATCCCTTCTTTGTGATATAAATCCCTGTCCTTGTGAATCAGATAATTAATTTTATGTGGATAGAAATAAACCTATTTTTAGAAATCAAGATTTTAATGATCAGAGAATTCTGGAAAGTTCTGATGTCAACAGTGACATTGAAATTTTCTTTTCTCTTAAAGAATTTCATAAATTGCTTTACAGGGGTTTCAGTTTTAAATCTTTTGACCACATAGAATGTTCCGCTTGAGCAAGGGACTATGAGTTACACAGCAGGAATATCTCCAATAAGCCCAGCCATTCTGAAATAAGCCATTTTGATTTGGAATTTAGCAGTTGTCTAGGAAATAAGATACTCCCCAGTACAGTCAGGTAATAGTGTTCAGTCAAAGAAAAGAAGGAACAGTCATTCTTATTTACCAAGAAATTTCCATGTTAATTTTCCAGTTTCTGATTTTCGGCAATATTTTATCGATAACTTTGAAGTGTTCCAACACAGAACATACATGTTATAAAAGATATAGAGTACACACTGGGAATTCTTCATTAAACTCATGCTTTTCCCTATTGACATAGCAAATAAAAAGGAAAAGAAAATTTCAAATGGGCATTAACTTTTATTTAATCTTTACTTTTGTTTATTTTTTTTTTTAATCCCTGTTATTGTCTCTAAAAAATTAGGGAGGTAAATATGGTTCTTTCCTTGGTGAAAAGAAATCATGACCTCACCATATACAAGAATCAACTCAAAATGGATGAAGAACCTAAATATATAAACTAAAACTCATAAATGAAAACATAGGGTCAAATCTTCATGACCTGGGATTTGGCAATGGAATTTTAGGTATACGACACCAGAAGTCTGAGCAACAGCAACAACAACAAAAAGCAGTAGATAAATTTGAATTCACCAAAATTAATGACTTTGTGTACCAAAGGAAATTATCAAGAAAGTGAAAAGACAACTTACAGAACAGGAGGAAAGAGTTGCAAACCATTTATCAGATAAGGGCTTAATGTCCAACTATATGAAGAACTTCTACAATGCAAGAACAAAAACAGGTAAACAGCTCTATTTAAATGGGCAAAGCACTTGAATCGACATTTCTCCAAAGACGATATATAAATGGCCAATAAACATTTTAAAAGAAGCTCAAGATCAAGGGAAATGCAAATCAAAACCACATACTTAAAGATACTTAAAACCCACAGGTATAATCATTATTTTAAAAAATGGAAAATAAGTTTTTTGATGTGGAGAAATTGGAACTCTAGTTCATTGTTGATGGGAATGTAAAATGGTGCTTTCTCAGGGAAAGCAATATGGCAGTTCCTCAAAAAGTTAAGCATAGAATTACCATACGACCCAGCCATTCCACTTTTATATACCCAAAGAAATTGAAAACTGGGTCACAAATAGATTCTTATACACCAATGTTTAGAGCAGCAATATTCACAATAGCCAAAAGGTGGAATCAACCCAAATGTCCACCAACAACTGAATGGATAAACAAAATGTGGTACATATAATATATATGATAGAGAATCATATATATTCTACGCAATATTATTCAGTCATAAGAATGATGTCCTGAGACATGCTGCAACATAAAAGAAACTTGGAAACACTACGCTCAGTGAAATAAGCAAGATACATAAGGACAAATATTGTCTGATATCATTTATAAGAAATGATAGAAATAGCATTTTTGCAGAGACAGAAATTAGATTAGAGGTTACTAGGAGATGGGGTGACGGGTAGAGGTGGAGTGTTTCCTCAGAAAAAATAAAAAATAAATAAAAGTAAATTATGTAAAGAAATCAAAATTACCTCACTTGAAATCAAGTAAGAGGTTTATAATAAAACTATGATTTTGTCTCTTTTTAAAAGTTATTTCTAGTAATTACATCAGTGAAAGAATGTAGTGTATTCCCTGAAGTCTGATGGGAATGATTTCTTCACCTCGTCAATCTGCTGGGCATAGAGTGGGGACTGTCTACATATATTCCATTAATTGATAAGCAGTGATGAAGACAAATAGGGAAGGTGAAAAGGGAAATTATTCTGATAATGGGAGATAAATACAATGTATATTTAAGAGCCAAATGGCATTTTTAAAACCTAACGATTTTTAAATCTATGAGTTTATAACAGACTCTACTTAAGTCAATACCCATTAAATTATAAAACTTCTAATACTTTAAGATATTGTGGGGACACTGTACAGTCTCTGTTAGATACTAAAAATAACTTCAAAATACTTGGAGTCAAGGGGTTGAGTAACACTGATTGCCTGAAATGGAATTAATGTAATATTTCTAAATCCAAGGATAAAAGACAGATTTGCATTTTGACCCTAGAATTTTAGAAAGTAATAAAGCCTACTCATGGGAGATTCAAGATCTATTCTACCTAAGAAAATACGCATCCTGCAGAACACAGACATATGGTGGAACTGTCCTGAGCTTAACTTAGAGGCACTAACAGATATCCCCATTCTACAGGTTGCAGGCATGGAGAGAGCTAGAATAACTGGTCATAGATATGTAGAAAATGCTGAGTTAGACTTTACCAGATGACTTATCTCTATTATTCATTAAGAAGAAATAGCAATCAACACTTGATTTCAAGCAAGCCTCAGGAAGAAAAGTATAAAGAAAAGAAGGCAACTTGATAAAGTGTCCATACAGAAAGCCTATTCTACAGAACAGACCACCCAAAGTTCCATTATCTTCACTCTGTAAACAAGTAAAATCATCAGGAAACCCAACATGAAATTCTATCACCATCCCCAAGGAAGGGGACAGGGGCAACTCTGTGTAATAAGTGTCCTTCATGATGATAAGGACCAAGGGCTTATTCAGAATAGCAAAATAAAATAAAGAGACTGGGTTATGCTTGAAAGCTACATTCTCCTATGCTGAGGTTCGAGAGGTAGTATGGAAACACCTTTACCAGAAACAAAAGACCAAGGTACATTTCCAGGACAATCTGTCAGGTGGTACTGACAGCAGCACTCAGATCTCTGAAAGGAAACCAATGCTCCTCCCTCTCAAGAACAATGTGGCTGGTTCACTGGGAAGGGTGGAACTCATGCTGGAGCTTGGCAAGTCAAAAGAGACCAAAGACAAGAGCATGAGAGAAACCTCCAGCACCTTTCTGCTATGTGAGCTAGAGGGAGGAGGAAAGTCTCCAGACAGGTGAAGGGAATGCTAACATGCTTGCCAGCAGATTCTGATTCACTGAATTAAAGACCCTGGCTAGGCTTTGTTCATTGCATGCCAAACCCATATTGCATAATTTGCACTAATTTTCTCTCTGTGCTAATTATATCATCTGTCTAATACTTCATAGTAGAGAAGGAACCAAAAATGAAGGGGAGAACAGCCATGGAATTAAGGCTGTAGAGTCGAAAGGGAATAGCATGGATTCTGAGTTCTGCTGGCAATTCTACTTAATCACTGGATGATCCAGGCAGGTTGCTTAAACTCTCTAACCCACAGTATCTATACCTCTCAACAGGGCATGGTAATAGTGTCTCCACCATAGGGTAGTTGTGAGAAGTAAAGTAAGCTCTTAGTGCATAGCCAAGGGTATAAGAAGTACAAATTGTTGTAATAATTGGTAGTGGCAGTAGTATGTAGTAGTCATTTCCTCAGTAACCAGGTCTTTCTGAGTTAGTAGAAAGCTGTAGTTCCTCAGTTTGGTTTTCTAAGGCTAATTTGGGGTCCTTGCAACTTTTTGATGTCAAAGTCAGAATGAGCGCTGATTCTAAGACCATTTTAAATTAGCAAAGTCTGTATAACATTTTATTTTAAATTCAATGTTATTACTTAATACTTAGAAACCAAACTATTTATATCTAAGTTCTTCTTAGATACCATGTTCACATTTCTGAATTGTTAACAGTCCCTTCAATTTATCAGTATACATTTATATATTGTAAAAGAATATTCTAAAGTCTGAAAATATTTTTTCTCAAATAAAATATGTTAAATGTTCTTGATTGCATGTACAGATGAACAATTTTTTTTTTTGGATGCTATATGGCGGGGGTCAGATGTCATTCTTTTTCCATGTGAGTAGCACTATTGCAGCACTATTTGTTGAATTTTTGTTTGTTTGTTTCTTTCTTTGCTTGCTTGTTTGTTTTTGGAGAAGTACATATGCTGGGAATTGAACCCGGGTCTTCCGCATGGCAGGCGAGAATTCTACCCCTGAACAATGCTTGCTTGCATCCCCATAAGTCTTCTTTTTTTTACAAGTCACAAGCTAGTGGTAATCCTGTCACAAATCTGGAATTAATAGAGCTTAAATTAGTAAATTTCACCCAGTATTATGCTTCTAGTTTATGAAATTTTAAGATACATAGGGTAAGCTGGTAACTTTGAAGATCAATCCTACTCATATCTTTTAAACCAATTGCTTTCATAATTTAAGTTGATTAGCTAAAGATTTCTTAATTTTATCTTTTTTGAAATATTTATCTGCCTACTTAACAGGGTTTATGATTGAAAGAAAATTATTTTACAGACTACTCATCAATATGTTACTTTAAGTTAGTATGTGCTTTTATTTTCAAGTTTTAAATACTTCCTAAGCTTGAATTCTAATAGAGAATGGAGCACAGAACTACATAATAATAGTTAGGGTGTGTGCACTCAGATATGTGTTGTTTCTGCCATAAATTTTTTTTTAGAAATATCAAATACTGATTTAAAGTGAACAAACATTTATAAACTTTTACTTGCTCAGAACCTTAGGGACATATCTTGTGAGATATATATGGGGCATATACGGGAAGATAAGTCATTCTGTTTTAGTTTCCTTGGCTGCTCAACCAAATACCATACAGTGGGCCGGCTTAAACAATGAGAATTTAACGGCTCAGCATTTTGAGGCTAGGAAAAAGTTCAAGTGAAGGCATCATCAAGGCGATGCTTTTTCCCCCAAACGCTGGCATTCTGGGCCTGCCTCCACGGTCCTTGGTCCTGGGCTCCTGTATCACATGATAAGGCACATGATGGCCTCTCCACGTTCTGCTGACCCTCAATTTCTTGCTTCCCATGGCAAGAATTTCATTCTGCTTGTAAAGACCTCCAGTTATAGGATTAAGATGCATCCTTAATTGAAGTAACCTCATCAAAAGTTACTAACAATGGGTTCACAACACAGGAATGGATTCAGTTTAAGAACACGTTTTATGGGGTACATATGGCTCCAAACCAACATACATACTCATGTGAAACGTCGTGAAATAAAATATCAGCATATAATCAATTAAGCATGTACATGTCTCGAACAGGCAACATTCAGGGTGAATTTTTACAAATTCTGATTTGTCCCCATCACCTTTCTGCCAGAGAGCAGAATAAAAGGCTTTAATAAGGACACTCTTTTTTCATTATTAGGAATATTATACTTCACTTTTCCCAACTACCTTTAGAAATTGAAGTCCAAAGCAGTGACAGGGGAATCTGCATCTGCATTTAGTTTCTAGGCTGTGGAGAGAGTAACCTGAAATCATACATGGTTGGCCCTCTTTGACCGTCGGACAAATTGTTTAGCATCTCTGAGACTTGTAGGCCTGCAATGTCTATTAACTTAATAGCTATTACAGAAAATGTTTTGAAACTGCTGGAAGATGATTATGGGGACAGAAGTTGAAAGCATTATTGTTGCTACTAAGAGATAAAATAGGAACCACTTCACAGACACTGGGAATTGGTAAATGGAGAGCAACTGTTGCCCCTTTACTTTCATCTCTGTTACTGGAATCAATTTTCTCATGGTCTTTTAGGCCAGGGATAAATCATAAAATTTCAAAAATGGGAAGAAAATTTTTATGGTTTAGTCATGTAAGACAATCCAGACTCTTCCAAATAAAATGAAAACTTTTTTGAAGGTTTTAGGAAAGGTAATTTGAAAACATCTATTTTATTACACAATGTCAAATGGTCAAGAGAGAAGGATTTATTTCTATTCAAAAGAATTATTTACACTTAAACGAATCATCTTTTCTGTACTGCAAATTAATCTACTACTATGAACAGGAAAATGCAAAAATTAAAGAGTAACAAATGACAGCTACTACTGTTCAAGGATCTACTTATACGCAGTCACTTTATATTAATATACTCAGCACGCAAGACCTTACAAAATAAATATTGTCCCATTTTACAGGTGTAAAAACTGAAGTACAGAAAGCTTTTGGTCTAAAGTTAAACAGCTATTTAGCAGAAAAACAAAAGTGAAAGCAACATCTGCTGTCAAGTGTGGTGTTTTCTCTTTTTTCCCTATGCTATTTCTTCTGCCTTAGGAAATCTCTTATCACCATCTTTTCCCAGAAATGCTTTGCTGAGGCTGTTGAGGAAAGCCAGCATTCTGACTAAGCACAATTAATCCCAAATCATGTCAAGGTTAATTTCTTCCTTTTAAATTACAGGTATAGAGGCAGGCTTTATTAAGAGACAGGTAGAGAAGCAGGTAGGCATAGAGACAGACAGCTGGGGTGGGGGGACCCTCAAGTTGTGTACAGCTAAAGAACATATTCTATAAGTGCCTCATTTTTACCAAGACCTGCTTCCTCTCCCTCTGTGCAGAAGTATGTGCATGGGGAAAGCCTATTTATTAAGCATACTAACTAGCAAGCCAAGTCTGGTAAACCAAGTAGACATGTCTGTGTCTCAGGATGAACCTGGGAACACCAGTAACAAAGCCCTGGATAGACAAGTAGCTGGATGCCAACAAGCCTCCTGCACCCCACACAGAGGCTGCCAAGAATGCTCCAGGTGTGCAATTTAGAATTAGATGAGACAACGATTTTGACAAGCTGTTAACAGGTGGCTGCTCAGGTTGATTTTAGCTGGAGATAAGATGACCTGAATTAATCTGTAAAGACTTTCAAGTTTTGACCTATATTTATCATAAAGGACAGTTCTCTCTGCTGTTGTTTGGAACAGTAAAAAGACAGGCAGGGAGTTTCCTTACCTGCTGCTAGAGCATCTGCTAATGGGCTGATTATGGCTGCATGTTTCCAAGAAGGGATGTGGCAGGGAGGGTCTGATCTAAATCAATACAAGTCAATCGTCAGGTTGCCTTTTACTGCTTCCCATGCATACTGTCATGGTTTTATGTCGCTAAAATTAAAGGGCATGAAATAAAAGTTACAAGACACACATATACAAAGGGCCCTTGGGAGGGTGGGCTCTGTGGGGAGCACTTGGTGGACACAGGTAATAGCTTCCACAGCAGCTCAAACTGGGGTTCAACCCATGCCACTGAGGAGGTAGGGATGTCAATACACTGTAGACAAAGTCAGAAGTGGCAAAAATAGAGTCAACAGCTCATGACATCATGGCAAAGGACCCAGGCCAGAATGAAGCCATACTATAAAACCAAAGCAAATCAAAAAGGCTGGGATTAGTGGGATTATGAGCAATAACAATAATAGCTACTGGTAAACAAATGTTATCATTTCCATTATTTACAAAGGATGAAATGACAATTAGAGAGGTTTCACGATCTTCCCAATTTCAAAGAACTAGCACGGAGGCAGCCAGGAAGTCAATTCAAGATCGCTGACCCCTAAACCAATGTAGTTAATCTCCCAAACATATCAGGGTGACCTGCTTCATTGTGGACCAGTATAAACTGCTGTGGGCAAAAGACATTCAAAGAATTGGTAGCTGGACTTCAGCTGAGGCTCAAAACTAGGCCTTTGTCCAGTGGTCCTCAAATTTCAGGATGCATCAGAACCACCTAGAGGACTCGCTAAATCACAGATGGCTGGGCCCAGCCCCCAGGGCTGCAGATTCAGTAGCTCTAGGGTGGGGCATGCAAATTTGTATTTTTAATTAGCTTCCAAGTGATGCTAAGGCTGCTGGCTGGGGACACTTCCAGAACTATTGCTTTAGTACAGAGGACTCACATTTCAAGCTTTTGAAGATTTCCTTTCCCCTACCTCCCCCACCACCAAAGTTCACTATTTGTGAAAATACTGGATGTGTTCTTTTGCCCACATTCCACCAGAAGTTAATTATTCTCTTGAGTACCTAAAATATAGCAAAACCTTCTGTATTACTTTGAAGTCTAGATGCTTTCAGGCAGAATAATATCAGGTTGGGTAAATCATGTAAGAAATTAGAAAAACAAATTACGTACCATTATTAATGTCAGTGGGAGCATTCCCAAATGGCCAATGGTCAGATTAAAAGTTTCAATCTTTTATCTCAACTGGAAGTTGAACCAAACCAACGCGTACTGTAGGGTCAAAGTTTGTAACACAAAACACTTTTGTCTAAATTTTTTTCTCTCATTTCTCATTTAGATTCATAGGCTCCGGCTGGTTGAAAGACACACAAAAAAGTTGAAGATTTAAGCTTTACCTTTGCTTTTAAAATTTTCTTTAAATCATTTTTTTTTTTTTGCAAAAAAAAATCTGTTTATCCTGGATAGAAAAAAAAATTAGCCACAACTGCTGATAAAAGATTCATAACAAATATATGAAACACTATACTGTGCATGATAATAGTTATCCTTGTATAAAATTTAGAGTTTTCCTTGTATAAAATTTAGAGTTACCTTACTGATTTGTCTAGACATTCAGAATTTAGTGACTAAGAAATAATGATACCTAATCATTAGTGTGCATCCTGTGCATTTAGTCCCCAAACAAGACAGGAAGAAAAGGCCCAGGAATTTGCATTTTAACAAATGCCCCAAGGCCTGGGAATTTGCATTTTAACAAGTGCTCCAAGGCCTGGGAATCTGCCTTTTAACAAGTGCCCCAGGTAGCTTAACCACCTCACTGACCAGCAGAGACCCAGAGAATGACAGTACAGGGCTCCTTGAAATAAAAGAAACTCAGCATTTAAATAGTTCAATTAGGGTGCTACTAATTACAACTTCTAGAGAACAGTGAGATTTATTGTCCCTGTGGCAATAGCTGATGGAGGCTACCCTTTGGCCAGTTAAGCACCTAAACAGAAACCAATAACTTCCTGCAATCCAGCTGTGATAATAAATCTTAGGTTAATTCTCCTTTGGGACACTGCGAGGTATGAGAGGTCACAATTGAATTCACAACCACATTATAATAACGTTTTATTAAATCCATTAAACTCACAGAAATTCTTTTAAATTAGTGAACAAACTAGATGAATCAGAAATAGATATTTTGAATGATAGTACTGATGTGAGGAACTAAGATAATAACCCTATAGAGCCATTTCACAGTCATTTGCAAAATAACAAACAATATTTTATTACCTTAATTGGTTTTCAAGAAAACAGTGGGAGGCAGGCAGATGATTAAATGAGAAAAATTCAGACTAATTAAAGCAACTTTTCCAAGGCCATATGACTTATAAATATCAGAACCAGAACTCAAAGTCAATTTTTCTGAAATTAAGACTTTACCATCACAGAGTATTGCTTTTAATTATTAAATTAAAAATTCAGTACTTACAAAGTACCGAATGGGTAAAAAGTTGCTTTGTAAAATGATTCATCTAAGACAAAGAACAATGAATTATAATTGTTTTCAGTTGTATACTGGGCTAGGGAAGGCTTATCTTTATCTGAAATTCCTATTAAATATAGCCCTTTTGGAATTTGTAACTTATCTTTTATGTTACAAATTATACTCACTTTTCACTTCATTCCTATGTAGCAAAAAAAAGGAGAGAAAGTCAAAAGGACTACTGCAGCCCATAATGAAATGTCTGCAATGTCTGCAGCCAGTAGCAATGGGGTCTGGCTTGTTTCCTCACCCAAAACTCTCTCTCCCAAAGTAATTATTTGGGATGCTTATGAAATGCCAGGTTGGTCTTAATGCAGATTGTACAGATGTAAAGGTGTTATCTCCAACAACAGCACATACTTTGAAATTCTCATTTACTATTATATTGCAAAAGGTAATGGCTCAAATCTATTAGTTATGGCAGAACCCTGCCCCTGGCTAATGACAGATTCAAGGTATCTTGACTATTTTTTCTTTTCTTCCTAAGTAACACGGCAAACTAAAGGCTTATTTACTAAATAAATCAATATTAAGTACTGTTAGTCCTGATTTGAAAAATCAGCTAATTTTTAAGTCGATTCATTATATTTTTTTCATTCTAAACCCTACTGCTGTTTAAAAGTCTCCACTTCTATTAATGTGGCCATTAATGTGGATTAAGAGGAGGTAATGTTTACCTGATCTATAAACAAAGTGCTGAAGTTCTGCCAAAAAGGCCACTTGCACGATAACTGAAATAAATAGGCTGAATTTTTTAAAGTCAGAAATTATAATGTAATTTGACCCACATAATGATAAATCTAATTCTTTATTCTTCCAAACTCAGTATTATAATGATCATGTTTCATGGTATCCACGTTTTAAGAAAAAAACATGAGGATGTCTTTAGCTGAAAAGGTCTTCCTCTACCAAAAAATAAGTTAACAAAAAGGTAGGCAATAAATCTTCATCATGCTTTTATTTATTTATTTTTATATGCTGTATGGCAGGGGTCACATTTCATTCTTTTCCCATGCAAGTATCCCCTTTTGCAGCACCATTTGTTGAATTTTTGTTTGGTTTTTCATTTGTTTGTTTGCTTGTTTGTTTGGGAAATGTATGGATCGGAATAGAACCTGGGTCTCTCATGTGGCAAGCAAGAATTCTACCACTGAACTACCCCCACACATGCATGTTTTAAACCCCAAAATTCTGATGCTCAAGTTTCCCTTCCTTGTTAAGACTCTAGTCCTACCAAATTCTAAATTGTGTTTTAAGAAATGTTTCAATTATGCAAATCGATGTTTTGTTACATTTTGAAATGGGAAACTTTGTTCTCATGCTCATGTAAATATTTTTAATTACTTAGAAAAGAAAATAGCATTTCCCTAATTTTTTTTCCCCCATGCCAAACTAAATTCTAGCTTCTTATCTGGAGTTCATGGGTTATTGGCAGAATAAAATTGATATTCTGGGGGAAAGTTTTCTACATATATTAGACTATGCAATATTAAAGGGAATTGAGTACTCTTTTATTTATTCTCTCTGGTTCCCTTCTCTAGGCTCTTTCTTCCATTGGCACGATCCTGGCTGGTCCTTCTCACATTATCCAGTCATCAACCTTCACAATCCCTGTTAGAACTTCACCTCTGCTAAAGTAGTCTTGGGATCAGAGCTTGTAGAGAGGCTACAGATGGCAAGTGTTGGGTGAGGTAACCTGACTGCCAGAGAACAAAGTCATAGAAATCTAGAAGGGAAAAAAAGTGGGAAAAGTTTGGTGGAGGGAAAGATGTGATAAAAATTCTCTTTATCCAACAATTCCCTGTTTCTACAAGCATCTGATTATTTCATCACTTCACCTAGAAAGCACAAGGCAACCCTTAATGATATGCATTAATAAATGGGAACAAAGAAACCTCTATTAACAGTATTAGATCTGAATTTGAAATATATTTTTGATTTTTTTCTGTTGAAGAGCATTTTCCTTCCTAATAATTAATTAAATGAATTTGCATTTACTAAGCACACACTATCTGCTCTTAGTCAGTAAGAAAACAAGGCAAATAGGAAGAGGAAGTTAGAATAAAGCATATACAATAACAAAAATCTATCTTCCATAGGTAATACAAAAGGTGGATAATCTAAGTACAGATACCAAGAGCTGACTTTACTATATTACTATAATATTACACATGGATGAACATTAAGTTACTTTCACATACACCACTGGGAAAGATTTTTAGGGTTAAAATAAATCTGATGAATTGGAATGGACTATATACTTTCTTATTCTGCATAATTGTGTCATATACATCTTTCTTTCTAAATTATTTTGAAGGAGAAATACCAATACAAAAATAAAATCCTATGAAATACAAAGAAGCAATATTATGTGGAAAACATATAGGGGCTTGGAAACCATAGCAAAATCATAGGAGATTCAGCAGGAGAATGAAACATCCCTACATGATTTACAGGTGCCAGTTATGTAGAGTGAACAGACTAATTTTTAAAAATTTTTTTAAAAAATGAATTCTCCCCATAACTTCCCGTGATCATAAATGAAAGATAAACTAGAAACCACTATGTCCTACTAGTCTACTGAGAAAATAGTTGAGGAGGATAACAGTGATGGTATCTTCATTGCATAGAACAAGAAGAAAAATATAGGAGACCTACTTAAGATTCAATACATTTAATTATACATGGTTGGGAAAACAATCACATTCTTAAGTGAGTCTTCAGCGCTTGGTTTAGTTAGTGGTTAAAAAGGAAAAAGGAGAGCTTCCATGTAATTATAAACTGCAGTTAAAGCTGTATTTACATCAGCCCCTAGAACAGGGTTATGGCCAAGCAGTAGAGTTAGTGCAGTAGCTAGTCCACTCTGCAGCCAAAATCAGAGTGCAGCATCTTGGTGTATTTCTTATTAGTGGAAAAGCATATCTTGGGACAACATGTTTGACAGCTTTAGAAACATGTCTTGGATTCTTTTCTCTGGATAAAGTTGTAATCTGGACACCACATGGAACCACCCATAATCAAATGTAGGAGAAAGGAAGGGAGAAAAATTCCCATTTCCTTAAGTCCATCAAGGGGTTATTCACTATTCAAAAATAAAATAAATGTCTTCTAAAGGGTCACTGTCTCTTTCTCTCTCAGAAAATGTTCTGCCTTATGAGAAATACGAAGCAAAAAGACAAAAATAGAACAGGGGCGGGGAGAGGGTACTAGCTTCCTAGAGAGCTCATGTTTGACTTTTCTCTTCTCACCCCAATACAGATTATTTTTCAGTGTTTCTCACCTAATTGGCTGATGTTTTGTGTCCTCAGGACAGCGGCTGGGTCCTGTGAATCCACTCACAGCACCAGAATCAACGGTGTCATTTGAAAAGGCAACCAAAGCTTGCTTTAAAGACTAGACTGACTACAAAGGATGATGCCAGAATAGAGAGAAGATGAAAGTAAGTAACCATCTCCTGAGGTTTTCCCATATGAAAAGAACTGTCCTGAAAGCTGGAGAGAGTAAAAAAACAGAACAAAAATTTGTCTGCTCTCAAGCAGCACAGAGTGAGGAAGAGACTAGAAAAATTTGGTGTTAGTTTAACTACACACCCTAAGGGACATGTGAACTGGCTCCAAATGCAGCTTAAAGAGAGATGTAGACTGATGAGGGGAGGACTTAGAGACATGGGCGGGGATCTGCACATTGAGAAGGCTACCTTCAGGTATCAGGATTAGCTAATTCCCAGGTTATTTGCATTGAACAGATACAGAACTAGTGGAACATTATGCTGTTTAGCATAAAGTCTTTTATAATTTTAAGATGATTTTGTGCACCTCATTCAACCTGTAAAACAACTCTGCATGGTAGGATAGTCATTATTAACTTTTATACATGAGAATATGGAGGTTAACAGAGGTTAAATGCACGTCCAAGATAACATTGCTAGGAAATGACAGGTATCTTTCTGCCAGGTGGGAAGAGTGTCAGCAGATAAGCAGATGCCCTTTTGCAAGCCCAATCACAACAGAGTTAGTGTATTATATGTATTGGACATGGACATGGGATAGGCATGATTTACACAGGAACCAAGAAAGCCAGTTAGAAGAATACTGAGGCATTCGAGGGAAGAGATCATGCTGGTAGGTGCCTAACGGTCATTAAATGGAGAGACATTCTATATTTAGAATTATATAGAATATAAAATGAAATGAACTTATGATAAATGACCTATGCCAAGTATAAAAAATGCAATGAAAAATAAAATATGATGAAAAAGAGGCTCAAAAACACAAAACTAAAACAGTCCATTATAGCCGATAAATACAATTTAAGACTCAATCAAAGGTAGAGCCAGGAACCAGACCACAGATGTCCTTACTGGTTATGCTAAAAAACGTGGACTTTATCCAAAGGAAATGTGAAGGTACTTGGAAGGGTTTTGCTCATGTGAGTGATTTGCATTTTGAAAAAAATATATTTTTAGAATTAGTGTAAAATATGAATTATAACTAGAAAGGGGATGGATTAGATAAGAGTAAGTTAGCCAGTTAGAAGACTACTTACTATAGCAGTCCAGGCAAGAACTAGTTGATGAGGGCCAAAGTAAAGGATGGCGAGCAAGAGCTTTGTATGATAGTTATTATGAAGGAAGAAGATGTAATTGCCTACTAATATGTCATGAAGGAAATTTATAATGACTGTCAGGTTCTGATTTGGTTGACTTGGTAGACGGTAGTGCTATTCACCAAGATTGAGAATGCAAAGCAAGGAAAAAGATCTGAGTTCATTTTTGGATAGTATAAGAATGCAACTGGGATATCCAGGTGATATGTCCAATAGGTAGTTGATAATATCGGACTAGAGAACAGGAAGTATGGAGAAAAAGTTGTAGATTTGCAAATTAGCATAAAATAACAGTTAAACCCAGTCAAAATATCACTTAGAATCAACATGTTGAATGAGAAGGAAAGAAATTACCCTTCCCTATAAAAGCACTGAACTAGGTGATTCTAAGATTTCAAGCTTTAGAGTTTATTTCCATTTTACTTGCTTGGATAGAGATATAGTGCAGTTGAGCAAATATAACCAGGAAAATTCTGGATACAAAGAGTAAACATTGGTATTTTGCTAGAATTAAAAATATATTATAAAACTGTACTATAATTAAAACTATACTGGTTTCAGGATAGATAAGCAGCTCATTGGGCCAAAACAGAAAGTCCAAAAAATCTCAAATGTATCTAATAACTTAATAAATGAGTGGTATAGCAAATCATTGTGAAAAGAAGTTAAAATAATTGAATGATAATCTGGAAGAAATTTGAATTGAATCCCTTTCTCACATTTTATATCAGATTTCCCAATGGATTATAAATTTAAATTAAAATGCAAATCATAAAATACTGTGCTGGTTTGAAATTGCCATGTACCCTAGAAAAGCCATATCCTTTAATCCTGATTCAATATTGTAGGGTGGAAAATTTTAACTGGATTGTTTCATGAAAATGTAACACCCCCAATGTTTCTTAGATGGAGGTATGACTCCACCCAGTCAAGGTGGATCTTGATTAATGTACTCGACTCCTTTAAAAGGGGAAACATTTTAGAGAAATCTCAGAGCTGACACAGCCAGAGAAGTCTGGAGTTACTGAGAGTAAATGCACCCAGGGGAGCCATTTAAAACCAGCAGCCAAAGGACCAACAGATGCCAGCCATGTGCCTTCCCAGCTGACAGAGGTGTTCCGGACCCATTGGCCTTTCTTGAGCCAAGGTTTCTTTTCCTGGATGCCTTAGTTTAGACATTTTTACAGCCTTAGCACTATAAAGTTGTAACTTATTCCCTTTATAAAAGCCAACCCATTTCTGGTATATTGCATTTCTAGCAGTATTAACAAATGAATACAAATATGCAGACAAAATATGGAAAAATATTTACATAAGCTTAGATGGTAAAAAAGATCCTTAAAAGCATAATGCCAAACCAGAAGCCATAAGGGAAAAAGAATTGGTCAAAATTGCAATAAAACTTGAAAGGCAATGGGAAAATATAAACATGATATTGGCAATTGAAGATCAACAAACTAACTAGACGGGGTAAAATTAAAAAAAATTTTTTTTTTTAAATAAAGAATATGTATGTCAAAAAACGGTATCAGACAAT
>PVIY010005424.1:0-94738 GCA_004026745.1 Myrmecophaga tridactyla
ACCCCTTACCCCTCCCTTTCATTGATCACTAGCATTTCAATCTAAATTTATTTTAACATTTCTTCCCCCTATTATTTATTTTTATTCCATATGTTTTATTCATCTGTTGATAAGGTAGATAAAAGGAGCATCAGACACAAGATTTTTACAATCACACAGTCACATTGTGAAAGCTATATCATTATACAGTCATCTTCAAGAAACATGGCTACTGAAACACAGCTCTACATTTTCAGGCAGTTCCCTCCAGCCTCTCCATTACATCTTGACTGACAAGGTGATATCTATTTAATGTGTAAGAGTAACCTCCAGGATAACCTCTTGACTCTGTTTGGAATCTCTCAGCCATTGACACTTTATTTTGTCTCATTTTGCTCTTCCCCCTTTTGGTTGAGAAGGTTTTCTCAATCTCTTAATGCTGAATCTCAGCTCATTCTAGGATTTCTATCCCACATTGCCAGGAAGGTCCACACCCCTGGGAGTCATGTCCATGTTGTGTTGGCTGGAATAAGAGAGGCCATATCTGAGCAACAAAAAAGGTTCTCTTTTGGGTGACTCAGGCATAATTTTAAGTGGGTTTGACCTATCCTTTTTGGGGTTAAATTTCATATGAACAAACCCCAAGATTGGGGGCTCAGCCTATAGTTTTGTTTGTCCACACTGCTTGTGAGAATATCAAGAATTCAACTTGGGGAAGTTGAATTTTCTCCCTTTCTCACCATTCCCCGAAGGGGACTTTGCAAGTACTATTTTATTCACTGTTCAATTATCTTTTAAGGGGAAAATGGAGAGAAGGATTCTCTCACTTTTGTCCACAAATTTATAAGTTCTGCTCAGTTCTTTTTTTGTGTGTATAGATCCACGTTTTCATATTGTATAGTTTATTTCTTTCTACATTTCCTTACAAAGGTGTGTCAGTTATGTGTTCTTTGGGGGTTTGTGTGTTTGAAAAGTGTCTTTATTTCACTTTTATTTTTGATAGATTTTTTTCATTGAATATAGAATTCTAGCTTAATGAGAATTTGTTTTTCAGAATTTTAAAGATGTTGATGCATTGCCATTTGGCTTGAATAGTTTGCTGTCATTCTTTGTTTTTTAGTAGCACCTTTATAGAGATACAATTCACATATTACATAATTTACCCATTTAAAGTGTACAATTAGATGGTTTATAATATATTTACAGAGTTGGGTGAACTCCACCTGAATTAAATTTAGAACATTTCCATCACCTCAAAAAGAAACCTATACTTTTAGTTATCCATCCACCCTCACTCAACCCCCTTACTGCAAGGCAACTACTAATCTATTTTTCTATTACTACAGATCTGTCTATTCTGGATATATTATATTAATGGACCCAGGATCCTACTAACTTTATTATTTCATTTTTAATGCTAAAATTGTACTTAATATATTTCAGATGCTTTGAAGTATTTTGCAAATATAATTTTAAAACAACCTTTTATGGTTAGTAATATTATCAAACTCATTTTACAAATGAAAAGAATGGAGGCATGGAGAAGGTAACAACTTATTTAAGATTTTTGCATAACTAGTAGATATAAGGACCAAGTCTTAAATTGTTTCTGTTGTAATTGTCGTTACTATTATCATTATTAGTAGTAGTAATATCTTTTGGGATTTTTCACTCTTGTTAATGTATGAAACTGTTTTGTGATGTTCTTTTTTAATATTGTCCTTATAAAGTTTCAGTCACAAAGTTTTGCAAGCTTTACAAAGTGAGTTAGAGAGTATTTGCTCTTTTTAATATACATTGAAATAATTTGTAAAAGTTTCAAGTTAGTTTCTAAAATAATATTTGGTAGAACTCATTAGTAAAACCCAATGGTCCTGGAGTTTGCTTTAAAGAAAAAAAAGATCTTTGACTACCCAGTAATTTTCCTTAATCTTTGTAGAACTAATCAGGTGTTTTATTTTTTCTTGTGTTTTGGTAAGTTGCATTTTTCAAGTTGTCCATTTCATCTAACTAGTCAAATTTATTAACTGAAAATATTACCCTCTTTTAAACTTTATAACTTTTATAAATAAATTATGACTTCTTTCTTAATATAGTACTGTCTTGTTGGCTTTATTTTTTGATCAATTTCTTGAGAGATTTATCAATTTTATTTGACTTTTCAAAAAAGGAAATTTTGGCTTGAAAACTGTATTTGTTTTTCAACAATTTCCAATTTCACTGGACTATTCCAATTTCACTGGAATATTTGTTTTCTACATCATTACTTTCAGTTCACTATTATTTTCTTTTAGTCTACCTACTTTGAATTTATTTTGCTGCTCATTTTCTAACATTTTTAAAAGGGTGATTTGTTCATTATGTTTTAACTTTTTTTCTATAAGGCTAAATTTTTCTTCAAATGTTTTAGTTCTATTGCATATGCTTTAATATTTAGTTTTTTTAAAATGTCATTTGGTTCTTTTTTCTTCTTCTTCTATAATAACTTCCTTATCCCCTAAGTCACTCTGATGTATTCATTTATATTTTCATAGAAATGGCATATTTGAGCAATTTTTTCTTTGAATTTCTAACAAAATTGCATTGTTAGGGAAAATGATTCATATATTACACACAGTGCAGTTTTTAAAATATTTTTAAAATTTGAAACAATAGCAGACTATCAGAAAAATTGTTAAGTATAGTAGAATTTAGTTGTAAATTGCCATCCTGATGCATTGCCACACCCAAATGCTTTAGTGTGTATTTCCTAACCAAAACATTCTCCTAAATATGGCAAATCTTCCATTTAATCCTGAAATCCCATTCAAGTTTCTCTAATTTTTATAGCAAAAGAATCTAGTTCAGAAGCACATGTCATCTTTAATTCTCAAATCTTTCATCTCCTTCAGTCTGGAACATTTCTTCACAATCTTTGCTGACTTTACTGACTTTGAGTCTTTCAAAAATTATAGAGCAGTTATTTGTAAAAAGTCTCTCTATTTGGGTTCATCTGATATTTCTCATGATTAAGTTCAGGTTATGCACCTTTGGCAGGAATGTCAAAGAAGGTACATTATATTCTTTTCAGTGCATCCTGTCAGGTGGTATACCATATTGGTTTTTCTAATTACTGATTGTATCACTGTGATAATTAGATAAATATGGCATCTGTTATATGCCTTTCCCTATAAAATTGCTTGATTTCCCTTTCTGATTAATATGTATTTTGTGGAGAAATACTCTGAAACTATGTAAAAATCTCACTTCTTGTTATACTTAGAATTTATTGATTTGTTCATTTATAATATTAAAATGGGCTCTTGATTACCTATTTTGTTCAATGGATTAAACTCTGTTCACCATTTCAGAGAGACCCTTCAAGCTCTGGGATCTTTTGCCAGTCTCCAAAGCTTTTTGAGGACTTCCTTCGGTTGTGGAATGGAAAAGAGTCTGAATGTAATCTTTACTATCTCTGCCACACCCTGGTCAGCCATTCTTCTAAGAAACCTTTTTCTTTTGAGAGGAAAATTATACTTAGATGCCAAGATATTGGTGTTAGGTGATTATTACTCTTAGAATGTTGTGACTCTCACAGGCTCTTGGTCAGAAGAGCTTGGAAACACACACACACACACACACACACACACATACAACATATATGCACACACCACATTTGTTTAAATATCTCTATTTCTAAAAACTATAGGTACACTGTACTTTGGGAATTATTGCTTTTTTTGTATATATGCAATATTCTACAATTAAAAAAATATATAGGTACATGCCAATACCTGTAATTCCAATTCAAGCCCACAAGTTTCCTTCTCTCCCTCTCCTTATTTGCAAGCCCTCTTTCCAACAATGAAAAATATGGTTCCTATTGTCCTTAAAATATTTGCTTATTTGATTTACTTATACAGATTGGTAACTAATCTTCCAATATCCAATCCCCTCTCACATTCACACCAATGTCTCCCTCTTCCCACTTGGCTCCAAAACCTGATGTCAAGTAATCTCTCCTTGTGGGTGTCCTCTACCCTTCTCAGGATCTAATATCAAATGCCAGGCTTCCTGTATGCATGGGCTCCTCACATCAATTGGCCTTTGGTCCACCAAAATAGTCTGCTATCACTTCAATACCATACTAACCTGTCTCAGGTTCAGACTCCTCATGTTGGCCATGCCTAGTCTTGCATTGATGCCTTCCTTATACTTTTTGACTTCCAACACACTTTTCTAGTCAATCTCTTCACATGGACAACTTTCTCACCTTGTATAGATGTCATTACATCATACATTGAGTTGATGTATGAGTTTTCACATTGTTGCCCTGTACCCGTTCAGACATCTTGCACCATTGTTCTTGGATCTCACATTGCTCTGCTAACCCACCCTTCCCTCCCTGATGGTCATGTGAAGGCCATACACATGGCCTTGAGTTCTAATACTCACCTCTACTGTCACTGATATTCCACCCCTTCCTTACACCACAGGCTTCTTAATTTTTCAGGAAACAAAATTAAATACTGGGGCTTCTGGATGAACAATATGGTGGTTAAAGACACTCCAGGGTGCTATTCCTCCATAGATTCTTTGAACAACTAGCAAGAGGAGTACAGCCATCTTTCCAGGAACTTAGAAAAAACAGTAAAAGGAGTTGCGGTTATAAAGTAAGTGCCAGCTCATGAAAATACAATTCTAAAAAATAGTAAGACAAGCTTATGTGGCATACCTGTTGGCCCTTCTTCCATCCTGCCTGCATTACAGTTCATAGTCAGCCTACACTCCCTTTCTGAAAGGAACAAATTAACCTCTATATGCAAACTGCGGTGTCTGTGTGTTGGTGTCAAGCTACTGAGCGGCAGCAGAAAAGACTGGATCAGAAAACTCCTCTCTGGTGTACCCTTCCAGAAGACAGAAGCAGCCTGAAGATGCTAAAGTAGTATAGGAAACAATTAAATTGAAGAGGCCTGGGACAAAGTTTTCCTTGCTTTAAGTCATAAAATAAAACACCTCTGAGGGTGTTTCACTTCTATAAACTGGGGAATTCCTAAGGCCATAGGCAAGCATCAGCCAAAAAAACAAACAAACAAACAAACAAACAAACAAAAATGATGCAGGCTATAAAATCAGGGGAGGACCATATGCTTTGCATTCACATCAGGATGGTCTTCTTGATTGGAGGGCTAAATTCCGAATCAGAGCACCAGCTGATGCAGAGCCAATTTATAATGATTAAGAACAGTATGCTTTAATTTGGTTTGTTTGTTTTGATTACCTCAAGCCAAAACTTTGGCACACAAGATAACCTCTGTCATAGCATTACTTGGATACAAACTTAAGAAACAGACAGCTCAGGGACTAAATCCCAGAGTTAAAATATTTAAATATTCAAATGTATAGTGTGCAGAAAAAGATTAAAAGAGAAACAAGATCCTCCTGGAAGATGGTGGAGTAGAGAGTTCTAGAATTCAGTCCTTCAATCAGAGCAACAATTAAACATGCATGAACTGTCTGAAACAACTATTCTGAAACTGTGGAGGCCAGAACAACACTGTATAGCATGCAGGGAAAAGGGAAAGGAAGAGACTGCTAAATTACAGTAAACAACAGTAAATCATTTTCTGTGCAGCAGCTACTGGTGCTCATGTCCAATCCTCATGGCCTCTGTGGGGTCCAGGCACTGGCTAGCTTGTTTATTAACAGAAAGGGAAATAAAAATTATCTTCCTCAAGACCAAGGATTGACACAGCAATCACTGATTATGGCTTTTAATTATCTAATATGGATCACTGGTAGTCTGGTTCTGAGGGCAATGTTGTTTCAACCCACTCCAGACAAAGGCTACAGTGGAGGAGACTTGGAGATGCTACACCTCCTCAGGGCTGCAGGAGACAATTGAGTGAAGGGCTGCATTTTCTGGGCAGGCCAAGAAAGATCAGCTTTGGGGAGCCATAGAGGAAGCTCTCAGCACCATTCCTGATCCATTCCCCAGGGCACTTTGGAGCTGGTCTGCACCCTCTTTCTGGGTCCCTGGCCCTCTTTCAGCTGGGAAAAACAGACTTGAGAAAATCCTTTCTTGTGTGCCATCCTCCCAGAACTTGCTCTTCAGGCAAAAGAAGCTTGAGACAAGAAAAGGAGGCTAACAAACTATAGAGACAGAGAGTCTAGGACAAAAGCTTGCTGGTTTCAAATATCAAGGAAAAGGAGGTCTGTTTTCTGGGGAACAGAGGGGGAAAATAATCTCCTGTAAATAGGGAAACTCCAAAATAATGAGCAGGCAAAAAACCCAGGAAAAGACACAGATCCAGAGAGGAAAAACTCTGAACACTGCCCTCAATGATAGGAGGGCCTTCCTGATAGGAAGGTTAGCTCAAGTAAATCTCTTCTTATCACTAGCTGGTTACAAAGTTGAGAAATAAACATCTCAGGGAATAAATCCAAGTGTTAACATTTAAAAATATTAACATGTAAAGTGTGTAATGAGTATAAGACAACAAGAAATAAGAAATGACAGTCTATTGAAAGGAAAAGGATAAACTACAGAAATCACTAATGAAGAAGAACATAATGAGGACATTAGAATGATATTAAAAGATGCTCAAGGAAATGAAGGAAAATACAGAGAAAACAAATATATCAAGAAAGCAATGAATGAGCCATATGAGGATGTTAGTAAAGAGATAGACATTTTAAAAAGGAACTAAACAGAACTACTGGAGTTGAAGACTACAATAACTGAAATGAAAAATGTCCAGGAAGGTTTCAAGAGCAGATTGGAGTTGGCAGAAGAAGGAATCAGTGAACTTGAAGACAAGATGCTTGAAATGAGTCAGGCAGAGGAGCAGAAAGAAAAAAGAAATATAAAAAGCAAAAATAGCCTAAGACACCTCTGGGACACCATTAATTGTACCACTATACACATAATGGAAGTCTCAGAAGGAGAAATAAGACAGAAAGGGGCATAATGACAGAAAACTTCCCAAACTAAGCAAAACACATGAATATTCACACCCAAAAGGCCTGGAGAACACCTATTAGGATAACCTGAAGAAAGATAATCCACATCATATACTTATCATACTATTGAATGAAAAATACAACGAGAGAGTTCTGAAAGCTGCAAGAGAAAAGCAATGTGTTATATACAAAGGACTCCTAACTGGACGCAGTCCTAACATCATATCAGAAACCATGGGAGAAGAAGGAAGTGGGTTGAAACCCTTAAAATGCTTAAGGAAAGCAACTGCAAGCCATGAATTTTATATACAGCAAGACTCCCTCTCAAAAATGAGGGAGAAATTAAGGCAATCTCAGATAAACAAAAGCTGAGAGATTTCAACACCACTAGACTTACTGGCCTTACAAGCAAAGATAAGGGAGCTCTTCACATGGAAAAGAAATGGCAGTAGACAGTGGTCCAAAGAGTCATGAAGAAATGACTTGCAGTAAAAGTAACCATTTGTATAACTATAAATGCCAGTATTCTTGCATTGTATTGTTTGGTATGCAACACCACTTCTTATTTCCTATAGGTGCTAAGATGCAAATGCATAAAAGTAATGATAAATCTATGGTTTTGGATATATGTTGAGGTAAAAAGTACAAAAGAAAAAGATGAAAGAGTCAGAATTGTATAGAAAAAGTATATGTGCCTGCTATTGAAGTTAAGTTAGTATTAAAGTATGATAGTTATATTTTTAGGATGTTAAATTTTAACCACATGGTAACCACAAGAAAAATAGATGAGTAATATATCCAGATAGAAACAAAAAGCATAAAAAAGGATAAGATATACAGTACAAAAGAGATGAAAGACATGAAGAACACATTGGGCAACCATAAAGAAGAACTCAGAAGTTTGAAAAAACAAATGGCAGAACTTATGGGAATGAAAGGGACAATAGAAGAGATGAAAAACCAGTGGAAATTTACAACAGCAGATTTGAAGAGGCAGAAGAAAGGATTAGTGAACTAGAGCATAGGACATCTGAAACCTTACACACAAAAGAACAGATAGGGAAAAGAATGGAAAAATATGAGCAGAGCTCAGGGAATTGAATGACAACATGACGCACACAAATATATGTGTTATGGGTGTCCCAACAGGAGAAGAGAAGGAGAAAAGGGCAGAAAGAATAACAGGAAATAATCACTGAAAATTTCCCATCTCTTATGAATGACAAAATTATAAATTCAGCAAATGCAATTTACCCCAAATAGAATAGATGTGAATAGATCTACTACAAGACACTTACTAATCAAATTAAAATGTCAAAGATAAAGAAAAAATTATGAATGTAGCAAAAGAAAAGTATTCCATCACATACAAGGGAAGCTCTATCTGTGGATTTCTCAGCAGAAACCATGGAGGCAAGAAGGCAGTGGTATTACGTATTTGAAACACTGAAAGAGAAAAACTGCCAACCAAGGATTCTTTATATAAGTGTCCTTCAAAAATGAGGGACAGTTTAAACTATTTTCAGACAGACACTGAGAGAGTTTGTGTGTAAGAGACCCACTCTATAAGAAATACTAAAAGGAATACTACAGGCAGGTAAGAAAAGATAGGAGAAAGAGGTTTGGAGAAGAGTATAGAAAGGAAGACAATCAGGAAGGGTAAAAAGAGATAAAATAAGATATGACATATAAAATCTAAAAGACAAAATGGTAGAAGAAAATACTACCATTACAGTAATAATATTAAGTGTTAATAGATTAAACTTCCCAATCATAACACATAGATGGGCTGAATGAATTAAAAAACAAGACTTTTCTGTAGGCTGCCTACAAGAGACTCACTTTAGACCCAAGGACAAAAATAGGTTAAAAGTGAAAGGTTGGAAAAACACATTTCATTCAAACAACAAACAGAATAGAGTGGGAGTAGCTATACCAATATAAGACAAATTAGACTTCAAATATAAAACAATTAAAAGACACAAAGAATGAAACTATGTATTAATAAAAGGGACAATACATCAAGAAGACTGAACAATCATAAATATTTATATACCAAGCAAGAGTGCTCCAAAATGCATGAGGCAAACACTGGCAACATTGATGGGAGAAGTAGACATCTCTACAATAGTTGGAGATGTTAATACACTACTCTCATCAATGGACAGAACATCTAGATGGAGGATCAATATGGAAACAAAGATGGTGAATAGTATGATAAATGAACTAGACTTAATAGACATATATAGAACATTACACCTCACAACAGCAAGATACACGTTTTTCTCAAGTACTCCTGTATCATTTTCCAGGATAGACCTTTGAGTCACAAAGCAGGTTTCAATAAATTTATAAAGATTGAAATTATACAAAACACTTCCTCAAATCATAATGGAATGAAGTTGGATATCAATCACAGGCAGAAGACTGGAAAATTCACAAATATGTGGAGGCTAAACAACATACTCTTAAACAACCAGTGGGACAAAAAAGAAATTACAAAAGAAATCAGTAAATATCTCAAGGCAAATGAAAAGGAAAACACAACATATTGAAACTAAAGGGATACAGCAAAGGCAGTAATGAGAGGGAAATTTATTGCCCTCAATGTGTATATTAAAAAATAAGAAAGAGCAAAAATCTAGGAATTAACTGTTCACTAGGAAGAACTAGAGAAAGAACAGCAAATTAATCCCAAAGCAAACTGAAGGAAAGAAATAACGAATTAGAGCAGAAAAATGAAATTGAGAACATGAAAACAATAGGGAGAATCAACAAAACTATAAGCTGGTTCTTTGAGAAAAATAAAGTTGATGGACCCTTAGCTAGACTGAAAAAAGGGAGGGGATGCAGATAAATGAAATAAAAAATGGGAGAGGGGACATCATACTGACCCTGAGGAGATAAATGAGTTTATGAGAGGATACCATGAGCCACTACATGCTATTAATTAGATAACATAGATGAAATGGACAACTTACTAGAAAAGCATGTACTGCCAGCATTGACTCAAGAAGAAATCGATGACCTTAACAAAGCAATAACGAGTAAAGTGACTGAATCAGTCATCAAAATGCCCCCCCCAAAAGAAAAGTGCAGGACCAGGTGGCTTCAAATGTAAATCCCATCAAGAGTTCAAGAAAGAATTAATACCAACTATGCTCAAATTCTTCAAAAAAAATTGAAGAGGAGGGAAAGCTACCTAACTCATTCTATGAATTCAGTATCACCATAATAGCAAAACCAAAGGTAATACAAGAAAAGAAAACTACAGACCCATCTCTTTAATGAGAAGAGATGCAAAAATCCTCAGCAACAACATGAAACTTCCCATACCCCTCACTTATATCCCCCTCTAATTGATATTTAGTTCTGGTATATTGCCTTTGTTACATTTTCTGGAAGCATATCACAATGTTACTGTTAACTATAGACTTTAGTTTGCATTGATTATATTTCTTCCATATACCATCCCATTTTCTACACCTTGCAATGTTGACATTGATTTATTCTTCCTCTTGTAAGAACATTCTTATATTTGCATATTTCATCACCGTCCTTGGCCAGTCTAGATTTTGGTAAGTTATACAGTCCCAGTCTTTACCTTCTATCTTTCTTTCTGGTGTCATACATGCCCCCAGACTTTCTCTTTCAATCATACTCATACTCAGCTTTGTTTAGTGTATTAACATTATTGTGCTACCATTAGATAATATTGTGCTACCACTTTCTGGATCTTTACAATTAATCCTGTTGAACATTCTATTCCCCTTCAGCATCAAAAATCCAATCTCTAACCTCTTTCTATCTCCTGATAGACTGTGTTCTCAACTTTAACTCTCAAAGTTCATTTATTAATGTTAGTTCACATTACTGAGACCATACAGTATTTGTGTTTTTGTTTCTGGCTAATTTCAAATTTCATTCAATATAATGTCATCAAGGTTCATCCACATTGTTGCATGATTCATAGATTTATTCTGTCTTACCATGGAATAATATTCCATCATATGTATATACCATAGTTTATCCACTCTTCTGTTGATGGACATTTGACTGATTCTATCTCTTGGCAATTGTGAATGATGCTGCTACAAACATAGGAGCGCAAATGTCCATTCGTGTCCCTGTCTTTAGTTCCTTTGAATATATACCTAGTAATGGGATTGCTGGATCATACGGCAATTTTATATTTAGCTTCCTGAGGAACCATCAAACTGTCTTCTAGAGTGGTTGCACCATTTCATATTCCCACCAACAGTGAATAAGTGGGCCTCTTTCTCCATATCCTCTCCAGCACTTATAATTTTCTGTTTTTTTTTTTGGATAATGGCCATTATGGTAGGTGTGAGATGATATCTCATTGTGGTTTTGATTTTCATTTCCCTAATAGCAGTGAAGTACTTGAGCATCTTTTCATAAGTGTTTGAACCATTAGTATTTCCTCTTTCAGAAAGTGCCTGTCCATGTCTTTTGCCCATTTTTTTTATTAGGTTTTCTGTGTTTTTTGTTACTGAGTTGTAGGACCTCTTTATATATTCGGGATATTAGACCCTTATTTGATCTGTGGTTTCCAAAAATTGTCTCCCATTGCATATGCTGCCATTTTACATTTCTGACAAAATCCTTCTCTGCCAATTGTGTTCAATTTTGAGGAGATTCCATTCATTTCCTATTTCTTCTTTCACTGCCTATGCTTTCAAAGAACCAAAAATTGGTTCTATGAAAATATCAATAAAATTAACAAAACTTTAGCTAGACTGACAAATAAAAGAGAAATAATACAAATATCAAAAAATCTGTAATGAAAAGGTCATCTTTCATTCTTTTGTGTATGGAATTCCAATTCTCCAATTACCATATATTGAAAAGGCTACTCTGTCCCAGTTGAGTTGGCTTGATTGCCTTATCAAAGATCAATTGTACATAAATGAGAGGGTCTATTTCTGAACACTCAGTTCAATTCCATTGGGCAATATATCTATCTATTTGCCAGTGCCATGTTGTTTTGACCACTGTACTTTGTAATAAGTTTCAAAGTTAGGTAATATGAGACCTCACACTTCATTCCTCCTTCTCAAGATATTTGGAGCTATTTGGGTACCTTGCCCTTAAAAATAAATTTGGTTATTGGTTTTCCTATTTCTGTAAAGATTTTTTGGGGGGATTTTAATTTTTGGGGGAATCTACAAATTGATTTGTATAGAATTGACATCTAAACTATATTTAGACTTCCAATCAATGAATATGGTATGTCCTTCCACTTATTTAGGTATCTTTGATTTCTTTTAGCAATTTCTTGTGGTATCCTCTTGTTGATGCCTTAATTTGGACATTTTCATGACTTTAAAACTGTAAATTTGTAACTTAATATATCCCCTTTGTAAAAGTCAACCCATTTCTGGAATATTGCATTCTGGCAGCTTTAACAAACTGAAATGATAGCATATCCAAACTTAAGGGATACAGCAAAGGCAGTGCTGAGAGGGAAATTTACAGCTCTAAATGCTTATGTTCAAAAAAAGAACATTTCAAATCAGAGATTCATCCTTAAAACTAGAAGAACTAGAAAAAAAAGAAAAAACTAAACCTAAAGTAACCAGTAGGAAGGAGATAGCAAGAATTAGAAAAGACATAAATGAAAGAGAAAAGAAAAACATAAAAGAGAATCAGCAAAACCGAAAGTTGGTTCTTTGAAAACATCAATAAAATTAACAAAACTTTGGCTAGACTAACAAATAAAAAAGAAATAATGCAAATATCAAAAAATCTGTAATGAAAAGGGGGACAATACTACTGACCCTGTTGAAATAAAAAGGACTGTAAGGGGAAACTATGAATAACTATATGCCAAAAATTAGATATCCTAGATTAAAATGGACAAATTCTTAGAAACACACAAACTACATACATTGACTCAAGAAGAAATAAATGATCTCAACAAACCAATTGTTAAAAAAGAGATTGAATCAGTTATCAAAAACCTCCCAGCAACAACAAAATCAGGAACAGATGGCTTCACAGGGAAATTTTACCAAACATTTCAAGAAGAATTAACAGTAATCCTGCTCAAATTGTTTCAAAACATTGAAGAGGAGGGGAAACTCCCTAATTTATCTACAAGGTCAACCTCACCCTGGTAACAAAGCCAGATAAAGATACCATAAGGAAAGAAAACTACAAACAAATGTCTTTTATGAAGATAGATACAAAATTCCTCAACAAAATACCAGCAATCTGAATCCAATAGCATATTAAAATAAATATACACCCTGATCAAGAGGGATATATCCCTGGATGTAAGATTGGTTCAATGTAAGAAAATCAATTAATGCAATACACCACATAATAGAATGAAGGGAAAAATAAACATGATCATTCCCATTGTTGCAGAAAGGCATTTGACGAAATTCAATAGGACTTCGCCATAAAGAAACTTAGCAAACTAGGTTTAAAAAGAAACTTCTACAAACATAATAAAGAGCATATATGAAAAATCTACAGCCAATATCACACTTCATGGCAAAAGACTGAAAGCCCTCCCTTTAAGACCAAGAGCAAGACAAGTATGCCCAATGTCACCATTGTTATTTAACACTGTACTAAAGGTTTTAGCCAGAACTATTAGAAACAAAAACATACAGATTTGGAAGGAAGAAGTAAAACTTTCCCCATTTGGAGATGATGCAATCCTATATAGAGAAAATCCTGAAAAATCTACAACAAAGCAACTTAAGCTAATAAATGAATTCAGGAAAGCAGCCAGGCACAAGCTCAACATGCAAAAATCAGTAGTACTAGAAATTAAGAAAAAATTTCACTTACAATAGTAACTAAAATTTATATATCTAGGAATAATTTGAGCCTAGCATATAAAGGACTTATACACAGAAAACTCCAAAATATTACTAAAGAAATCAAGGAAGACCTAAATTATTGGAAGGACATCCTATAGTCATGGAGTGGAAGACCAAATATTATTAAGATGTCAGTTCTACCCAAGCAATTTACAGATATCATGCAATTCCAGTCAAAATTCAACAGGCTTCTTTATGGAAATGGAAAAAGCCAGCTATCAAATTTATATGGGGGAGTAAGAGGCACCAAAAAAGCCTAAACTGTCTTGCAAAAAAAGGAACAAAATTGGAGGACATACATTTCCCAATTTTAAAACTTATTAGGAGTTTATAGTAATCAAATCAGTACAGTGCTAGCTCAAGGACAGACATATAGACCAATGGAATTTGAGTCCAAAAATAAATTCTCACATCTATTTTGACAAGACTATCAAATCTACTTCAGACTATTGAAAGAATAATCTCTTCAACTAATGGTATTGGAAAAACTGCTTGTCCATATGCAAAAGAATGAAGGTGGACTCTTATCTCACACAATATAAAAGTTTATATGAAAATCCATTAAAGACTAAATGTAAGAACTAAAACTATAAAACTCTCAGAAGAAAACACAAGAGGCGTTTTCAGGATCTTGTGCTACTCTATGTTTTCTTAAAATTTACACCAAAAACTCAAGCAGCAATGACAACAAAAATAAGTAGGATTTCATCAAAATTTAAGACTGTGCATTAAAGGATTCCATCTTGAAAGGAAAAATTCAACCTACAGAATGGGAGAAAAATATTTGGAAGCTGCATATCTGATAACAGTTTAATATCCAAAATATATAAAGAAACACTACATCTCCATAACACAATGACAAACAACTCAATTAAAACTGAACAAAAGACTTGAGTAGACATTTCTCCAAAGACATTTACAAATGGCCAATAGGCTTATGAAAAGAGGCTCAGTATCACTAGCTGTTAGGCAAATTCAAATCAAAACCACAATGAAATAACATTTCACATCTATTGTATAGCTACTATTCAATAAAATGGAAAATAATACATGTTAGACCACATGTGGAGAAATAAGAATGCTCTTTCCTTGTTTGAAATGTAAAATGGTGTAGCCACTGTGGAAGATAATTTGGCAGTTCCTCAGAAAGTTAGGCATATAATAACCATATGACCAATAATTACATTTCTAGGTATATACCACAAAGAACTGAAAGCAGGGACCTTAACAGATATTTGCACACCCATGTTCACAGTGACATTATTCACAATAGCCAAAAATGAAAGCAACCCAAGTGTCCCTCAACAGATGAAAGGCTAAATAAAATGTGGTATATACATGCAATGGGATATTACTTAACCATGAAAAGGAATGATGTTCTGTTACATGCAACAACATGGTTGAACCTTGAAGCCATAATGTATGAAATAAACTATACACAAAAGAACAGATATTGTATGATCTCAATGATATGAAATAATTAGAATAAGCAAATTCACAGTCATAATCTAGAATAAGTTTACCAGAAACTGGAGGTTGGGGGGTGTATAGTAATGGGAAGCTAATGCTTAGTTAGTACAAAGTTTTTTGTTCAGGGTGATGGAGAAAGTTTGGTATTGGATAGTGGTGGTGTATTACAACATTATGAATATAATTAGCACCACTGAGTTTTATATTTGGATGTGGTTAAATGGAAATTTTAGGTTGTATAAATGCTACTAGAGTAAAATGTCAAAGAAAACATGACATTGTACAACACAGTGATCCCTTATGTAAACTGTGGACTATAGTTAATTGTACAGTTATAATAATGTTTCCCCAATTGTAACAAAGTTACCACACTAATGGAAATTGTTAATAATAGAGGTAGTATGTGGGAACTGTATTTTCTGCCTGGTTTTTCTGTAATCTTACATGGTCTCTAAATTCTTGCTAATGTGCAAGCTTGACAAGGATGTACAATGTGTAACTGTTAATTCTAAGCGTCCGTATGTTCACATCTTTTCAGACTTGAATATTGTTGTTCAAATATTCTCAATTGTTGCTCCTTTTTTATCTACCCAATTAATCATTTAGTAAGGAATGTGTTTATCTCTATCTATGATGATAGATTTGTAATTCTCCATTGCGTTAGCTTTGTAATGTGACAAACTCTGTTTCCCAGACTCTTTCTTCCTGAATATTTTCAGGGTAAGCCATGAGATATGGTGGGCTATGAAATAGATATTTGTCTGAGATTTAAGAGTATGGAAGTGAAACAGTAACCATATTATTTGTTAAACTGGGTAGATTGAACCAGGCACTTTATATAGCTGTCTTTAATTGTCATCCACTGGCTCACTTTGTTGGGGTGGGGCTGCAGCCAGGCTTGCAACTGTTCCAACTTCCCCTGGCTCTTCTCAGCTTCTATGACTTCTGGGCCAGGTGTGTGTTCATCTCTGTGATGAAGGGCACCAGCTTTTCCTACTGGTCAAAAGAACATACACATCATCGTGGTCGGAGGCTGTGAGAACTGACATGAGTTTCACTTAGTTCTCCTGGGTTACAGCTTGTCCTTGCTCTCCTTACCTTATAAACAACTTCTGTTGCTGACTGCCTGTCTTGTGTATTTCATGCTCCAACATCAAATGCGAAGTCAGCAGTTGTACAGAGAATGTTTAATCAGCATTCACAATTGTTCAAAATTAATTGATTAATTATCTATTCCTAGGGGTACTTTTTAAAGATTGAAGTCTGATAATTTTTGTAGTTAAATAAGCAGTTTTTAAGTGTATTTGAGATTATGTTATTAGATTTAAGGCAAATTTGAAAAATTTCCTGGTGAATCAAATCTCTTATCAATATTTAATGAAATTATTTTCTATAATTATTATTTTTTCTTAAATTTTACATGATCATTTTAATAAATCTATACCCCTTTTTTTGGTTTGCATTTCCATTATGTTCCTTATCTATTGGTTGACTTTCAAACTTTTAGCAATCTTTTGTATGATATTGCTCATATAAACAGCTTTATTTTAATAAAATCAGTCTGATGATATTATCCTTTATCCGACATTTTCTCTTCATTGCTTGTCTCATAATTAATAATTTAAATTTATTTTGGTTTCTATTTTTCCTGAATTTATTATTTTTCTCTTCTTATTTATTATTCATTATCTTTATAACAGATTTATGGAGATATAATTCACATACTACAAGACTTTTCAGGCTGTACAACTCAGTGGCAACTAGTTTTTCCCTGAGTTATGCACCTGTCACGCCTATCTCATTTTAAAACTTTTTAATTCATCCAAAAAGAAACCACACACCCATTTGTAGTCACCCCTATCCACTCTTCCCCTTACCATTGGCATCCGCTAATCTACTTTCTGTCTCTGTGAGTTTGCCTGTTTTGGGCAATTCTATATAAATAGAACCATACAATAAGCAGTTTTGCCACAGTCTTTTTTTACAGAGCATAATGCTTTCAAGGTTTCTCCATATTGTAGCACATCACTGCTTCATTCTTTTTTCTTCTTTACCAAATGATATTCCAAAGTATAGCTATATCACATTTCATTTAGCCATTTATGAATTTATCATTTTATGGATATTTGATTTGTTTCCCAAATTATGAATAATACTGAATACTGCTGTTGTGCATGATGCTGCTGTGAATGTTCATGTACTAGTTTTTGTGCAGAGGAAATCTTAATTTCTCTTGGGGATATATCTAGGAGTGGAATTCTGGATCATATGGTAACTACATGTTTAGCTTTTTGTGGAACTTCCAAACTGGTTTTCGAAGTGACCTCACCAATTTCCTTTCCTAACAGCAAAGTATAAGGATTCTAATTTCTTCATATATTTCTCAACAAGGGCTATTGTTTATCTTTTTTGTTATAGATCTCCTAATGGGTGTGAAATGTTATTTTATTTTGGTTTTGATTTTCATTTCCCTAATGATTACTCATGTTGAGCATCTATTCAAGTTCTCATTGGCCATTTCTATACCTTCGTTGGGGAACTTTATGTTCACATACTTTGTCCATTTCAAAATTGGATTAATTATCTCTTTATTATTGAGTTGTTTGTGTGTGTGTGTGTGTGGGGTTGGAGCATGGTCCGGTAATCGAACCTGGGTCTCCCGCATGGAAGGTGGGCATTCTAACCATTGAACTACCTGTGCACCCTATTATTGAGTTTTAAGATTTCTTTATGTATTTACGGCTATCATGATTGCAAAGCACTGGTTTTCAAGATTACTGTAAAGTTCAGGAAAGGGGGATTAGAAAAGGACAAGTTAAAATGACAAAAAGCTTGCCATTCTTATCAAGATTCATCATTTTTTTCCATTAATAAAGCACTACTTCAACTTTTGCAAGTGTTTGGTTAATTTACAAATGTGTTTAAAAAGTTGATTTTGAAAAGTTTTACCAGAATTCTCATTTCTTTTAATAGAGGAACGCTTTTCTGAGGTCTTTGCCATTCAGGATGCACTGACCAAGTCCTTTTATTATTATTTATTTGTTTGTTTATTTGTTTTTATTTTTATTGATATTGTTATATATTCACATGCAATGTAATTATCCAAAGTGTACAATCAATATTCAAAATATCATCATTTAGCTGTGCATTTATTATCATAATCAACTTTTTTTCTTTTTTGTGAGAAATAACATATATACAAAAAAGCAATAAATTCAAAGCACATCACAACAATTAGTTGTAGAACAGATTTTAGAGTTTGGTATGGGTTACAATTTTACATTTTAGGCTTTTAGCTCTAACTGCTCTAAGATACTGGAGACTAAAACAGATATCAATGTAATGATTCAGCAGCCATACTCATTTGTTAAACCCTACCTTCTCTGTATAACTCCACAGTCACCTTTGGTTTTTCTCCTCTCCTTATGGGTATTTGGCCTATACCCATTCTAACTTTTTCATGAAGAAAGAGGCTGCAGGTAATATGGGATAGAACTACTTGATGTTCTGAAAGGGCTAGACCCTCTGCATTTAAGGACTTATCTGTTTCACGGACCCATCGGAGGTTGTAGGTTTTGGAGTGTTACTCTAGTGCATGGAACCTTTGTAGAATCTTATGTAATGCCCTAGGTATTATTTAGGATTGACAGGAATAGTTTTGGTTGGGTTTTGGCAAGTTATGATATGTAGCAATATGTAGCTGAAGCTTGCATTAAGAGTGACCTCCAGAGTAGCCTCTTGACTCTATTTGAACTCTCTGAGCCACTGATACCTTATTTATTAAGGCATCAAGAGGAAAATACCTTCTCTGAGTAAAGGCTGCTGGCATCCGTGGTTCCTTTGTCATATGGGAAGGCATATAGTGACAGCCGCTGGTCCTTCTCTGCTGGTTCTGGTTTCAATGGCTATCTTGCTCAGTTCCTATGGGTCCTTGCTTGTTTCTCTCTAAGCTTGCTCTCTCTTTTATCCTCATAAAGGACTCCAGTAAAAAGGATTAAGCCACACCTTGAATTGGGTGGGTCACATCTCCATGGAAACAATCTAATCAAAAGGTCCCACTCACAAGAATGGATTAAAAACCAAGGCTTTTCTGGGGTACATAACAGCCCCAAACCAGCACCATGCCCCTTTCTAAACTTGCTCCTGGTACTATATTCCTTAGTGAATGATCTCTAATGAATTTCTCCAAGTAAGAAAACTGTGAATTATACTTCCCCAATTCACTGAACTTCTTTCATCTCCTTGACATTTTAATAACCAGATCTGTGCTATAGATATAGGTAGGAAATACACAGAGTGGAGACTTTAAATTCAGAAGTCAATAATTTATTGTAATTCATAACAAATTTATGTTAAAATTATTTTAATATTAAGACAACTTAATGTGGAATGTGGAAAACTGGGAGCACAATGAGTTCATTGAAATCTAGTACAGAAGTATTAAACACTGTCCTCTGAGAGAAATTAAATATAATTTTTGAGGACCAAGAGAGAAGACCCTTGGATTGACTGTATGTGCTTACTGGCAAAGAAAATGGTTTACTTACTTTGTCATTCACAGTAGACGTATCATGAGACTTGAAGATTGGAGAACAGGATTTGAAATTCTATCTGTGACCTTGTTACTAAGAAATCTTTTGATCACAGTTTTAAAATTATATTTATTGATTTTACTATATTATTTACTATAATATTTATATATGTTCACTGTAGAAATGGAAAAGAATAACAAAGATAATGCAAAATCTTCCATGCTCAGAAATGATCGCTGTTAATTCTTTGGCATATTTAGCTGCTTTCTCTATTTTGTGTACTTTACATGATTCCATGTAACATATGCATAACCCAAACATTTTCAAAAAAAGAACATAGCAATTATCATCTTACTCTTTCACTCAGTGTGATATCATTACTTTTCTTTATATAATTGATTAGTTTTAGAAAACAGGAATTTTAATAACTGCATAAATCCCACAGGATGGCTGTATAGGCCTTTATTCAACTGAAAAATGAAGAGAAAGTTTGATTTTTAAATTCCTCATTTCTTCAAAGTCAACCAAGTCAAAGTCAAAATTTAAGATAATTTCAAAATTTTCATAAAGGGATCTGTTCAAGATTGATTATGGTAAATAGTCAAATCTGGACAGTAAAATTAGAAATGGCTTTTGTTTTTTATATTAGGATTTTTATATATTCCTCCAAAGTTTTTTACGATGTTATAATTAAAAAATGGCCTGTAAAATATTTTAAGAATCTTCTTTTATTATGAATCTTAAAATTATATACCTGTTGTTGTAAAAATAAACCCACAATATTATAAAATAGAAAATAAATCACTATGAATATATCTCTCGAGTAACCACTCTTAAGGCTGAGAATTTTCCTCCTGCCGTTTTCTTGATGAATTTTTACAAAGGTAACACCTTAATATATTTCATTTTATCTGCTTTCTGTTTTGCTTGTTTGCTCTTATTTGAATACCTTCCTGTTATGTGATTAATACATATGCAACTTTGTGTCAAAGTACCTGGCATATTTATGCTGAAATTATGAACAGGTACCATGAAATATCATGACGGATGGTTGGTGCCTAAAGGATTATATGAAAATGAGCAGAATGCTGCTCGTGGCCAGTCAATAGGCCAGAGTGAGGGGAAGTATTAAGTATGGAAGGCTTTATTGTGTGGGCAGAAGAAAACTTCTGCCAATGTAATGAAGATGCTACTACCCTTCTGAACTTCTCTTGTACTAATTAAACATTTGACTTACTAGCCATGATATACTTATGTAATTCAGAAAGCCAGGAGACACTTTCTTGAAAATAGGTTGTTGAATGTAGAAAGTTTATTTTTATTAACAATCTTGATGGGTTTGTTATGCTATATGTATTAGAACTGTAGTTCTCATCTGTGTTCCCCATATAACACTAATATTCTGTATTAGTGTTAGTGCTGATGCTTTCATTGATTGGCCCTCGGTAATCCCGTACCACGCAGCAGGGTTCAACATTGCAGTAGTTATACACATATTCCCAGATGTTGCATGAAGTCTTGCAAGCACCACGAACAAGGTAGCATTCTCTTTTTCTCTCTGCAACTTCTCTCATTTTTTTTTCTGAAACTAGGAAAAAGTAGTTATGATCATGAATCCAAGTTTAATCCCTTTGGATAAATAAAAAAAATAAATAGAAGGAAAGAAGGGAAGGAGGGAAGGAGGGAGGGAGGAAGAAAGGACGAAAGGAAGGAAAAGGAAATTAAAAAAAAGAATTAAACCATTTTGCTTCTGAAATCATGCTCAGCAAACTGCATTGAAGTGTATGAATGTATGGATTCCCCCCACCCCTCTAAATTGACACAATATAAATATTTATTTATCCAATATCATTTCTCTTGCCAGTAGCTTTTTTTTCTGTAAAGTTTTTGGTTTGTACTAACTTAAGAGTAAAAGAGAAAATTGTTCTACATATTTTTCATTCAAAAAAGTTATCCACCTCCCATCCCACCCCACCCCACTGCCACCAATTCCTAGGGCATGTTGTAGAAAGCTGAATTTTGTCAACAATATGCTGATAAGATCATATTAGAAGCATATTAAATTGCTTCTAAGAAGAGAAGATAGTAGGAAGCATCTAAGAAGGTCATATTCTCATCAAAGAATCAAACAAAATGGACAGCTTTAAATCTGTTAGGAAAATATTCTTCCCATTATCTTATCAACTATCAGCTCCATTCCCTTCTTCCTTGAAAGATATTTCAAGTAAATTGCCTCCTAAGGAGTGCATATGGATTCTTCTAGCATTAATTTGTTTATTTTCCAGAATAAAGCATCTATAAAAATATCTTATCCTTTCCATGCTTCACAGATTAACAAATATTACCTGATGGACCACAAGACACAGTGAAGAGAAAGGCCAGAAAAATGTAAAGTATCTTCATTGCTTTTGTAGTTACTTGAATAAAATTGGGACAGAGTTCAAAATGTTTGAGAGCTGTACGATACTGTGGTAGAAGAAAGATGAAGTCTTGTTTTTATAGTCTTCTTGGGGTGATTACTATTCTCATTAATGTCACCTGTCAAGATTGAGCACATATTTATCCAGTATTGTGAAATAGCAGTGAGTGTAACAGAGGGCTTGGTTCTGTTATGACCTCAATGAACTGAATGTGAATTCATTTCTGGCTATGCAAGCAAACAATGGTCTTCTTGATGACTATTTAATTAAAAGTACACAAATCAACATCATCAAACTATCAGCCACAGAGTCTTTCTGGGTATTTATTATATGAAAGACAGTGTTCTAAGTACTTTAAATGGATCGACTAATATAATCTTCCTAACAAATTTTAGGACATAAAAACTTTATTTTCCTTGTGAGGAAACTGATTCCCAGAGATGTTATGTAATTGCTCCCAAATTGAACAGGTAGTGATTGGAAGAATGACTCGAAAGTATATATGCCAGGGCCCACTTTCACCTTCCACTTTCTTCACCCTCACAACAGATATTCTTTATGTGACGTTATACTCTGTACACATTGGCTGAGACAGAAACTGTTTCTGGAATTCAATCTTTCCATAAACATTAGAAAGTCTTTCTAGAACACAGTTCATCTATTATTTTTTTAAAAATGGACATAATTACACCATGTCACTCTTTACACAGCATGGAGTGACTCATTCATAGGGGAAAGCAGTATGGTAAGAGTTAGAAGGAACAGTGGATTTAAAATCAGAAAGCTGAGCTTGGGATCTGACTCTTTCATTTACCAGATGTATATTTTGGACAAATATTCACCTGGTTGTGCCTCAGGATTCTCTCCTTGAAGATGGGGTTACTAGGATCAACCATACTTGGATGCTTATGGTAAGGCTTAAATAGATAACATGTGAAAATTGACTTATAAGTAATTGGCATATGAATACAAAAACTATGCCATGTTTGTAAACCTAGGGCCAAGTGTTGAAATTCAAAAAGTTGTATCCTTATAATTTTTTAACGATTTATGTTCTAACTCTACCTGTCATTGAGAAAAGAAAAAACAGATTACAAGTGTATCTATGAGCTGAGACAGTTTTAAAAGCAGTGATTTAGTGGCCTTGTCACTTTTGTGCTTCATCCTTCATCAATAGGGCCTATATACTTTAAGCCAAACCAAGGAAAAAGCTATTTTCTCAATGTCCTCTCTATATAATACACTAAAAAGAGCCCTTTAAATTGCTGGAGATTTAATACAACTTATTGTATATAAGCAGAACAAAAGAACAAGTAGGAAAAATGCAAAAGAAAATTAAAAGGTGGGGGCCTTGTCTTAGTGAAGCCATGAATAAGAAGCTGACTTGGGTCAAAAGGGCCCTTTTACCCCTTATGTGTGGCACTTTCTGCATCTGTCTATTATAAGTCACTACAATCTAGCTGGAACATAAACTAAATTCTTAATAAATTTCATGGTCCTTTCCCTATTTGCTTAAAGCTGATGTTGGGGCTATTGACATTTGAATCACACAAAACACAAACAAGGACTTAGGTGACTATCCTCCCAATTCTTCCTAGGTAGGTAGAACCAAACAGGATGTCTAGGAGAGATGTTAATTTATTACCCACAATGAGTACCCTAAGACTTAATCCAGGAGAACTCCAGATTCCAGATTTCTATACAAAACTTTGTGGGAATTTTTTGAGGAGAAAGGTAGAGACAAAAGTGTGGTAATAAGAATTGGAGGTAATGATTAATGAAAAGAACTGGAGGTAAGTGATATCTACACCTTTTATATTAAGATGGAGATAAATATAAAAAAGAGCTGAAAATTGGCTGTTGTACATGAACCAAATGGTGAGGTGGCAAGCCTTCAGATTGATAGATTAATATTTTTCTTTTTTTTTTGTATGCTATATAGTGGGGTCATATTTCATTTTTTTCATGTGAGTATCCTGTTATTACAGCACCATTTGCTGAATTTTCTTTGGAGGGGAGGGTAGTGCATGGGCCGGGAATAGAACCTGGGTCTCCTGCATGGGAGGCAAGAATTCTACCAGTGAACTACCCCCGCACTCCCCAGATTAATATATTTCTAATGAGTTGTGTCAAAATTTTGGAGTTTGAAATCAATTTTTTTTTAACTTTCTTCTTATGAAGTTAGATGATCATAGGTGATGCCTTTATCATTTAGGGTTGCAGGTAAGGACACTTGGGGTTGTAAATTCTTGGTAGAAGGGATGGTGCATAGGATTTAAGAATATTGGGCCAAGATGTGCCTATCAAAGTTGCTTTTCCAGGCCAAAACTGTGTGTCTAAAACATAGCACAACATTAATGTTGAAAATGCTATAGAGGATACACTGCTGAGAATGTATCAAATGCAATTCTATTCTCTTATAAGAGTTGCCATTAAAAATGACAATTTCTACCACCCCTTTGCATAAAACAGTGATTCATTGTTTTGAGACTGGGCTTTAGCTTTCACATTCCAGTAATAGAACAACATTAGAGTCTCTTTGCATTGCAAAATCATGATGCCATTTCCATTTCAGCTTTTCCTTGCCAATTCCATGAATCATTTCAACTTCCAAAACATTGCATACTTCCGTTTACTGAGGGTTGCAAAAATTTAAGATTAAAGATTTGAAGAATTCATTATTGGACTAATTCTTTATAACATTAGCAGATAGGTATTTCAGGAAGTTTTCAAATTTAGTCATAGAACTTTTCTTTCACAGATAAGCTCAATGAGGATAAAATTACTATGAAAACAAAAGATTGCATAGATACCAATGTTGATCTGAATTAGAATGCAGATTTTCTACCACAATTTCTACTTTTTTCTGCTACAAAAACTTTTATGCAAGATGCAATAATTATTGACAGCACATATATTTAGAAGCCAGGAATCCAAGGGTCTCAACCTTTTTATCATGCCTGATTCTGCTGCACCTTGTTAGCATCTATTGAATGCATATTATGTGTACTATGCTATACATACTTTTACATAGAAGTAAAGATTTAAACCTCATGAAAACCCTAGGAGGTAGGTATAATGTCTAGCTCCATTTAGAAATGAACATCAAAATTTAAGTCACTTCCCCACAAGTCAACCAACTTCTGGTCAATGGTGAAAATTGGATTAAACAGTGTATTGTCAGAGGTGACATTCCTAACCATTACTAAAACTACATCCCAAATCATCTTGGACATTTATCTTTGATTAGACTCCAAAAAGAATTTACAGATTAATAAAAATATGCATTTCTGTATAAAAAATATAACAGGTCTTTTGTTTTTACTTTTTCTTTTAAAAAACTGCTCGGGAACACATCTGAAAGCAGAAACTGTGCAGAGTAATCACTCCTGGTGATTCTGTTTTAAGAAGAACCTAGAGAAATTTTGAAGAGTAGCTGTGCTGGTTTGAAATGATGTATGCACCCTAGAAAAGCCATGTTTCAATCCTAATCCCAGTTTGTAAAGGCAACCATTTCTTCTAATCCCTATTCAGTATTGAATGTTTGAAACTGTAATCAGATCATCACCCTGGAGATATAATTTAATCAAGAGTGGTTGTTAAACTGGATTAGGGTGAGGCATGTCTCCACCCAATTGGGTGGGTCTTGATTAGTTTCTGGAGTCCTATAAAAAAGGAAACATTTTGAAGAATGAGAGATTCAGAGAGAGCAGAGCAGAACAACATAGTCACGAGAAGCAGAGTCCACCAGCCAGTAACCTTTGGAGATGAAGATAGAACATGCCTCCCGGGGAGCTTCATGAAACAGGAAGCCAGGAGAAGCTAGCAGATGACCCCATGCTCACCATATGCCCTTCCAGATGAGAGAGGAATCCTGACTGTGTTCATCATGTGCCTTTCCAGATGAAAGGGAAACTCTGACTGTATTTGCCATGTGCCTTTTCACTTGAGAAAGGAACCCTGAACTTCATCAGCCTTCTTGAACCAAGTATCTTTTTCTGGATGCCTTAGAATAGACATTTCTATAGACTTGCTTTAATTGGGACATTTTCTTGACCTTAGAACTGTAAACTAGCAACATATTAAATTCCCCTTTTAAAAAGCCATTCTGTTTCTGGCATATTGCATTCTGGCAGCTAGCAAACTAGAACAGTAGCAGTGTCTGGTCTTTTCTTTTTTTCAGCAAACATCTTTTGTTTTTTAACTCAGTCTACATCATCCTTGAGATTTCAAGGAATGGAGAGACTATTGAATATTATGTATTCTCACTGAGCATGAGTAAAAAATAAATTCTCATCTGGAACTCTGGTATGACTGGTTGTTCTTGCTCTATATTATTAGTGTGCATTAAAAACTATCTAAACCTTGAATTTTAAAATGGCTTCAAAGATACTACGACGTATGGTCTGGGGGAAAATATTGAACAACATACATGGACTTGTGTGCTTTATCTTGATTTTGGTGAAAAAGTTTACAGTTTACTAAATGCATTTTTTCTGTACTTTTTTTTTACTCATGAATCATCTTTTAAACATTTTTCTGCATGAAGAATTTGCAGGTTGCTTACAGTCAGACCACAGTGATTTGCTTATAGCCATACCTCTGTAATTGCAAAGTCAAACTCAGCTGCCTAGTTAATAATAATTATGATAATGATAATAATAGTGATAGCTTAGTACAACAGACATGTGTATCTGTTTTTCAGTTCCAGTAGCTACCTCTGCCAATGTGTCAGAAGATGTCTGCACCATACCCTTTCAAAATTGTCCTTGAGCTCAAGGTCCAAGCTTCTGGATGTAAGTGACGGGTGAATGGTGGGAAACAGCCAGGGAGAGAAAATAAGAGAAATGTGAAAATGTACCAGATTAATAAATGATGAGAAGAAATATAAATAATAATAGGCAGGGACCATTACAATTCTACCTTTCTATAGTCATTTCACATCACTAATCTGAAACTCTCCAATAACCATTGCTTAATAGGCACTTAATCAATGCTTACTTAATAAATTTGTCTTTCATGGTGCTACTCATACCTCCTTGTAATATCTTTGTTGAGTCATCAGTTAAGTTGATTTGAAGAAAGATGACACTCTGCAACAGTCTTGATATGTTTATTATTTTCTGGAATTGTGTATCGAGGCAGCTATCTCAAACTAAGGACATTAAATCAATGTGGTAAACATAAGTTTCACATTTTAATATTTAAAATAGAATATTGACTTTTCTGTTGTGATACCTGGTATTCTTTGCCCTCTCTTCTTACATCTGAGTGGGTTTTAAATCATTGATTATAAAATTCACAGTAATAATTACATATTTATTTTACATGGTTTGCATATAAGCGATTCTATGCATCTATTCAAATTTTACCCAGATGAAGACTCACTCCCTCTATGAGTCCATATTACTTTGACCTCACCCAAAGATACCTTTTCTTTTATTAAGAGGGATTTTGGCTGTAAGTAGGGGGGAGGGGGTGGGGTTGTGCATGTGCCTGAATGAGAGAGAGAACAAGGAAGGGAGAGATTTAGGCTCCATTATCAAGCACATCAATGTTACTCCTTTCAAGGAGCGCTCTACTCAGAAGCATGTGGCTGATTTTTCTCTGGTCTCAGCTGCTTCCATGTTGATCTTATCAGAGATGATTTTGTATTTTTTCCTTTAACCTCATCCTAACAAAAATAGTAAACTTTAGTCCATTCAAATGTCCTTCTTTTGTTTTTATTTGAAATTTTCTTGGTTCAATATTGGCTCATTGTTGTTATTTATTCATATTGTTTGCTATTATTATTAATGTTATTATTATTTGTCACATTCTAGAATTACTCCATGAGGGTAGGGATTTTTTTTTTTTTGTATGCTGTACAGCAGGGTCATGTTCTTTTTCCATGTGAATATCCCATTATTGCAGCTCCATTTGTTGAATTTTTTGTTTGTTTGTTTTTTGGGAAGTGCGTCGACCGGGAATTGAACCTGGGTCTCTGGCATGGCAGGTAAAAATTCTACCGCTGAACTACCCTTGTACCCCCAAGGGTAGGGATTTTGACAGTCCTAAAATCTTGACTTGTCAGTTCTTACAAGGGAACATAGGACATAGTAGGCATTTAATACATACTGAATGGAGATTGAAATGAAGGTGTAGCAGCAATTGTAGCATCAATCATTTATACACCCATCAAACTCTAGACAGTGGCAATCCTGAGAAAGTGAACTACTAATCTTTAATACAGTGTTTGACTCTAGTGTCCTGGGAGGAAAAAGTATCAGGAATATAATTTGGTGTCTAATCCTAACGGATCAGAGCCTCTAATCCTAAAGGATGAGGAATTGTTACCTATTATTTTCCCTTTTTTACATGTAGAAGATGATGAGGGAGGAAACTAATGCTCTGTGTTTCTAAACTTAATAGTAATTTATCACTCTGACTATGGGTTGTGTAAAGGGGAGTGAGGTGAAAGTGTCCTAGAAGAGCTTATAAGCAGTACATAGAGGATACTATTTACAATCCCACTTTCTCTTTTTATTTTTATATTTAATACAATTCTTGGTTCTTAGTAGATACTCAATAGATAACAGTGGGTATTTATTGAACACTTCCTGGCCTCATGATTTGCATTTTTATCTCAATTAAGTGTAACAGTAAACTTATGGGACAGCTACTATTTTTACTGCCATCATTGTGCAATAAAGGAGTTCAGGCTTAGAGGCATTCATTTGAAAACGTATTCAGTCATTTCACTAGTAATTATCATCACCGATATGAGCCCCAAAACTGTCTGATTCTTGAACCATGTTCTGATTAATGAATTTGTGAATGAACAAATTTTTGAACAATATTCCTGTTTAGACATCGCACTGAAGCTATTTTAGCTTTAGTAAATGATGTTGAGTGATGAAATCTGAAAATAAAAAGTGCATTTATGCCAAAAAAAGTGAAGAGACTAGCTAAATCAGTGTTTTCTGAGCTTGTTAGTTATTAGAATCTGTTGGGATGATTAAAAAAAAAACACATTCCTGGTCACCACTCCAGAATATTCTCATTCTGTTAGTCATATTTGGGATCCAGGAAATTGCATTTTTATGATCCTAAATCCTTTTGGTGCCTACCTACCCAGGTCTGGTAAATCTAGTTATACGAAACCAGCTATACTCTCTGTTTTTATCAGGTGTTAACTAACCCAAATACTTTCTTCTTTTATTAGGACAGTCTCATTACTTTCCTTGCTCTAACTTAGTGATGCCTGGAAGACAGAATGAAGCATGTTTTTTTCCACAGCAAGCCTAAGAACACATGAATTCCTCTGTATTGGTATATCAACGCCACTATTATAATTTGTAAAGTGTGGATGAACCAACTAGTCTTTTTTCCCATTTTTACAATATTCTTGCTGTTTAGGCCTTGGGCAAAGTACAGAACCCTAAGGGAAAAACTGGGAATATAACTAGCCACCTTGCACAGATGATATGAGTATTAAATGATGTAAAGTAAGCAAAATGCATACATGGTAAGACCTAATCAATGCTTCTTCCCTTCAAATCCATAACCGTTCCATTTTGACTGTACCAACAGCTCTAGGATTCACAAGCTAGTATCCTACCATAGAATTTCATCCTTTGATATATCTTTATGCCTCATAAATTAGGAAACTACCTCTCTAGAAAAAAAATATACTCATGAGTGTTTTCATATATATATACACATGCATATATATATATTTGTGTGTGGGTATATGTTAGGCATATATTTGTATGGATATATACACATGAATGTATATATAGACTCAAACTTATGTGTACACACACACACATACCTACAGATACAGATTATATTTACAGATGGAAAGAAAATGCAAAAAGAGAGTAGTAATTTAAAAATGAAAAGAATTAAAGAATTGAATCTGAGAATACTTGTCAATATTTTCCAAATTCCTTACAGATATCTGTCCCTCAGTTATGTCACGGGGTAGCCTAATTTCTCTTTAGTGCTCCACAGTGCAAAAAGTCCATTTTGTTAAAAATGACTCCAATCCATAGAACATCTGTGAAAATAGCGTCTAATGTAAAGGCACGCAAATAAGAATTTATTTTTAGGAGTTGAAGCCAAACTAAAGAATATGGAGCTATCAACTGCATTCTCACATCCCTTTGACAGTGACCCCCACAATCTCAGAAATGAAGAAATGAGATTGGTCTAATAGCTCCAAAGTTCTTTAAATAAAATACCCTATTTCTGATTTTCCATTGTCTCAGTCTGGTACCCCTTGATTAGACTGTTTTATGGGAGAAAATATACCTATTATTTTATAGTAGGCCTAAGTTTCATTCTCACATAGGCTTTTGCTAGTGATCTTTTTGAGGTCCAGTTTCTTCATTTATAAATGATTTTAATGTCAAACTTACTGAGTTGTACTGAATATTGAATGAAAAAGGGCATGTACCTGACAAAGGACCTCAATAAAAAATACTAATGCCTTCCTATTTCTGTGAGCATTACTCTAGGCTCTAGGATAAAGCACTGAAAAAGATGGACATGCTCAGTCCTCTTGGAGCTTACACACAGGTGAAAGAAGTCACGCAATAATCAGATAAACAAACAAATTATCTCAAACATGAATCGCTTTGCATAAAACTCTATAAGGTGTCAGGGAAGAGAGTGACTATCAAGAAAGATATTAAGTAGATCAGGATGACCTCTGCCATCTGGGGAAAGGGATGTCCGCAAAATGTGCGTCATGCAGAGGAAACAAGGTAAAAGCCTCAGAGCAAAACGTGTGTGAGGAACAAAATGCAGGCGGCAGGGTGATGCTTAGTGAGCAAAGGGCTAGTGATAAAAGGCATCAGAGAGTGGCAGGGGCTGATCCCGTAGGACTTTTTCAGACACAGTGAAGAGATGGAATTTATTACAGGTTTGATGGAAGCCATTTGAGCATTATGAGTTCACTCTGGTTCCTGGCGAGAGAAAAGTTTAGAAGGGAATAAGAGCAGAGTTAGTGGGGAGGTAATTTTGGAGAGCATCGGTGTGGTTTATGAGGGGAAAAGATGGTGACTTGGATAAGGTGCATTTTCTTGCTCTTTAATCTTCCCCACATTTTCCCTCTGTTCTCCCCACTTTGAACCTGCCTAGGCTCCTACCTCTCATTTCTGACTGCAGATGAGAAAAGCCTGTCCCTGACACTCTGACCTGCTGCCTACTGTGGTTTTGGGTCAGATCATCGGTATGCATCTGCCTCCTCTCCTTCCTGCTCAGCCTTGTGTTGAACTCTCTGTACCTTCTGAAGGAACAAGCCCACAGTATAACACACTGAACTTATGCGGGAGGTGAGAGAAAAAGGGTGTTTCTGTTATCCTGTGCTGCCTGTGCAATTTAGGAGACAATTATGTCCACCAATAGTATTGCTATCTCCTATAGGGTAAAAACAAGACACTCTCATTGGGGATAGTTCAGGTTGGGTGAGGGATGGGTAAAATGGAAAAAATAGTGAGAAGAAATGCTTTAGAGAGGGAAGAGGGGAGAAAGAAAAAAAGGCAGGTGGAAGAGAGAGAGAGAGAGAAAAGGAGAAAGGGAAGAGCGATTGAATAGTGAATAGATGGAGTTCAGGTGTCCCTGAAGCAGTGTTTCTTGAACTCTAATGTGCTTGTGAATTCCCTGGGATATTGTGAAGATGCAGATTCTAGTTCTGTTTGGTCTAGAGTATGGCTGAGAGGCTGTACTTCACAGGACTCCCAGGTCCTATGACTACAGGACTCCTGGTCTGCGGTCCACACTTGGAGTGATGAGGCCTCAAGCACATCATGCAAGCAGCCATCCCCTCCGCTGGCGTTGCGGTCCTAGACCACCCACCACTGTCACCACATGGAGATGCGTCAGGCTGGAATAATGGGCAGCAATATAAACATGAGTTCTGGTTGCACAAATTTCAGGAAAATGAAATTCTACAGGTTATTCTCGCTTCCAGTCAGTGAGGTAAGTAACAGTTCAGAGGAAAGAAAATAAATTACAGATAGGGAAGGTGCAGCTCTCTTTAACTTTTTTTTCCCCTGCAAAAGGAAAAAAAAGGAAAAAGAGGTCAAAAGGAAAGGAAAAGTATGCTGAATAAGAATATTTATTAGGGAAAAGATACCACTATATTAGACACACTGAGTGATTTAAATTCAGGTTTAGATTTCAGGTTAGAGTTAAAGATAGAAAAGATGCAGGGGCACTGGTCTTCCTCTAATCTTGTGGTTTCTGATCTCCTTCTAAACTCTCTGAATTTTAATGTCCTACAGTCACAAATTTAGCCAGGATTCTTCATCAGTGTCACTTTGCCAGTTCTATGTTTACTTGGATTTTACATAATAATCTGGGTAGTACTTCAGAATCCCTTTCTATGCTTTTCAAAGCAAAAAATCCAAAATACATGTTACTCTAAGGAAATAAATTCCAAAAGAAGGGAAACATCAGAAATAACAAATTTTCATGATTGCGGGGGTTTTCAAAGCAAGAAGCAATGTGATTATGTATAGGAAGCTCTTTGGAGTCTGGCTGAGGGTGATATCCTTATTTATTGTTCACCTGTGTGGCACGTGGTTCAGCTGACTGAATCACAGAGGCTCACTGGATGTATGGCTTATCGGGCAGGACCACAGCTGAAAAAATTCACCAGCATACCTCAAAGAAATTAAAGAGGACCTGCATGCTATCATTCAAGGGTTAGAAGTTTGTAAAGAAATAAGTTTATTAATGGTTTCCGGACAGTCTACTGGATGGTGGTTTTGGATTTTTGATCTCTGAATCTCCAGTTTTCATTGAGAAAATCTGAACTTTATTTTTAAACTCTTTCTCTCCAGCTTCCATGATTGCCTGTGGAAATACAATAGATCCATGTGGGTGAAATGTACAGAACGATTTGCCTCTAAGCCATGGACATTCTATTTTTGGACACCCACCTCCAGGTCTCTCCTGTACCCTGGCAATGTGTTGCGGTAGCTCCTGTGTTCTGCTTGGTGGCCAGTGTGTTTTCCTTTGAAGTAGCTAGTCAGTCTTCACCACCCTGGGCCCTTACCTGCTATGCATTTGTTCTTGGCCACAGTTATTTTGGTGATTTTGTATTCCCTGTCTTCTCATGACATGGGTCACTCCTCCCCTATACTTTATTTTTTCCATTCCTAATCCAATTGAACTCTGGGTTTCCTTCTCTCCTGAGCAACTTAATGCTTCATGTTTCAAAGACACCAAATAGAATATCCTTGCACCCTTACTTTTAAGCATCCCTAGTATGACAACTGTGGAGCGTCATGTCACTTTCTATCATAACTGTGTTTTTATCAATCCCATACCTTGCATCACATTATGACTATGTCTGTAATGGCCTCGGTATAAAACCTCAAGACTGTTGCTAGTTCTGGTTGTACTTTCTCCACATTCATAACACATTGATTGCCTTACCTTTCACACTTATCCAGCTTTTGACTTCTTTTGTCTGGAATATGCAATTGTCTCCTTCTCATGGCCTTAACTGTATAATTAACAATTTTAAAATTACCTTTTGTCTAAAATGTCTGGAAATTCATAGTGATAAGGTTTCTGAATAATCACTCTCTTCCCCATTACCAGAACCCCAAATCTCTGAGGTTTTCTGATGTGTGATTTTATCCAATGAAATGGAGTATTATTTTAAAACCAGGAAATATATATGGAACAATTGTGAAAGAAACAAGAAGAGTGGCCTGAATTTGTAGCTCTCATCACATACTACATGAACTATAATCCAAAGCAATAATTATCAATAATCTTTTTTGTGTCTGATTTTTTTTTTCAGCTGAATGTCATCATCTCCTTAATTTCCATATAAACTTTGAAAGACTATGTGGTTTGGCTTTTGAACTACTGTTTTTAAGCTCTTGCGTGTATGATGAATGCTCTTGAGTGATCTAATTATTGTAGATGGCAATTGAAAGTGTCATCATCTGGTCTGTACAGACCTGCCAGCATGTTTGCGCGCATGCACACACACACACATTTTCACACAATATTGAGAAATAAGTCATCTAAAATTTTCTATGTTCTGGTAAAAATTGTTATTTATAAGGAAAGGTTTCACCACTCAATGTAACTCAATAAAGAGGAAAGTTTACTTTAAGACTAAATAGAAGTCCGGTGGAAATCCAGCAGAAGCTGGTCTTGGGAAAAGGCAGCTAGATTGACATATTTATGACTCAGTTAGTTGCTTTCTTTTCCTCGCTGCTTTGTTCTGTAGGTTCATCTGTTTCCTCATCCTCCATCTTATAATTGGCTCCCTCATATCCTCAGTGCACAGGTAACTCTGTAGTATTATCCTCACCAAAAATTGACATAAACTTTCAACTCATGTGTTCAACACTGGTTGCAATAGCCTCTTTCCATTGAAATATAAAGTATACAAAGCATAATTTATTAATCAAAACAAAATGTGTAGTTATAGTAAAGAAAAAATTATCTCCAATGAGAAATAGGTAATTAAAGCCTGAATGAATAAAAGCCTTGTAGTTTACATTTATTGAGAGATTAATATGTGCCAGGCACTATGCTAAAAATAGGGTAATTAGGTGTTGCTAACTTCATTTTGTTTATAAAGAAGCCCCAAATTAGAGATGTTTAGTAACTTGCTTAAGGTTACTATAGTACTCTACTAGTCCCCAAACTGTCTGGCTCTAGGACATCTGACATCAAGGCCCAAAGAAATGCAGCCGAAGCAAGGCAATTCTAACCAAAGTGCATATACTTACAGGTAAAAGTGTAGAAGAAGCAAAGTCACCCTAGACAAAAAATGAACTTTTCTGGGGAAAGCATCTTCCTAAGAATATATATAAATTAATATAGATGTTGAGAGTATTTGGTAGCAGTAAACTTATTTTAAATATAAAAGCATCAGACCCTCAATTTGATACTATTTAGCATTCACATTTTTCCTCTAATTCCAATAGTTCTTATTCCATGTTCATCAAGAAACTTTCTTATAACTTATCCCGTGTAATTTTCCAATAGAGAAAATATGCACTTGTCAGAAGAACAAAGATGATTAATATGCCGAACAGTATTGTTTTTAGTTTTGAAATTGGCTTCTGGTATTAAATAATTAAGGCTTAAGTTGCCAGTGAGTGTCCTGAACTGATACATTCTATGGCACTGAAGAAACACACTTTGTGATGAAGCAGAAGTTCAGATAGAACCTGGCAAAATTGTGCAAGGTAATAGTAGCTTTTGAAGAACTCCACAGAACATACCTGCAGGCCTTCCTTGACCATAATTCTAGGGTGACAGTCAAAGGCAAAGCATTCCTTAAATGTATGGTGTTGACTTACATGCTGCTTCTGTGGCTGTGAAACAGCTTTGGATCACCACACAACTTTTCCAAATAATGATTAAAGAAAAGGTAGCAAACAGAGGAAAGCGAAAGGCAGAGATAAAAAAAGGGAGAAGCTTTTGAGAAGCATGTTCAGCAAATGCTACCAGGAAGAAAAAAGGATATTGTTTTTTACAACATTTTAAAAATTTACAGTTACTAAAATATGCCCTGAACCCAGGCAGTCTTGTGAATGTACAGTTGTATATATATGTGTGTGTGGTTAAGAAAGATAGAAATATGTGCTTTCCATTGCCCTACATCCTTTCCATTGTGACAGTGGGAACTTTCTCTTTGTTGTCTGCAACAAATTGTTTTTCCACTGCTGTTGCATCCTTTAGAGCCCTTGGTCTATCCTCTCTGCTACCTTACTTACTGCTATTCTTAAATTGGACTCCAAATATCTAAGTAAGATAACCTATAAGTAAGATCTTGCATTTTTCCTGCAGAATTAATTTAAAAATGGAAACATGATTTAAAATAAGTTAAAATAATTTACAGTTGCAAAGAAAGATATTTTATTTCTGCTTCCTTATTTTACAGGTGAGAAAACGAAAGCCCAGAGAAGTGAAAAGTCTTTTTCAAGTTAATGTGATTAAAATATTAATAATATCTTTAAAATTTTTTTTAACTATTATATCCTTTCATGTGCTCTTCCAACATCCCTCAAATGAAACCTGAGTTGTAGGATTTGTTTGAAAGTAACAGACACCCAACCAAAAGCAGTTTAAGCCTAAATGTGGAATTTGTGATTCTTACACAAAACCAAACCAAAGAGGAAAGACAAGTGGGGGGGGGGCTGTTAAGATTTGAACAATTAGGATTACTCCCCAAAGTGGCCCAAAGTTCCATCATGCTGAAATATTTTATGAATTAGAGGTGACTGCAATACAGCTCATCACCCATGAAATTCTGTCTCAATAATTGCAGTAACTTTTTCTCTGCATGTGGGCTTCATGTTTGCCTAATTCTATCATAAAGACGGGGAACAAGAAGTATTATTAGATTTCCAGAAACAGCAAACCAGTTTCCTAATGCTGTATGAAAGGAGAAGAAACATTTTAACACTCCCAGGGAAAGACTGTGCCATGGGAGTCATGTGTTCAACTCTTAATGTTATGGTCATCAGGGAGCAAGAATTATAAGAAAATGTTCCACTCCTAATTGAATCTTGGGGCAAGAATAATGGGAGAAGTTCTCCAAAATGGGAAGCATAACATGAACAGGGCAGTAGAAAACTTGTTATAGAAACAACAGTCAAATGAAATTGTGTCTACTCAGGTAGAAAGGAATCATTTTATTATGTTACATAAGAGAGAAGAGATTCAAATCATTAACAGAGACAAAATTGATATTCATGTGCCTTTCCATATATGAGAAATGTCCTTGTCTTTGTGTTACTTTGCAGAATTTCCCATGGATTTCTTCATTTTCATATAATTGGCTTATGGTCAGAGAGAAAGGAAATGCATGCCAAGTCAAAAGAGAAATCCTTCATTGTTAGGGTTTTGTGTAAAAGATAAACAGTTCTTCAACTTCCTACTGTATTTCTTATTCTTTCTCTTTCTGTTTGCTCAATTAAATGGCTCCTTATGTAACGCATACATCTGAGAAATGAAAAAACTCTGAGTTGTTTCCAGCTGAAGGGGCTTTATCTCTGTAACAGAACAGAGACCCCTAAGGAGTTGTGCATTTTGTAAATTATACCAAAAGCCAAGCAAAAAATTTATGCGGTGAGTGGTATGTGCTATTTTAAATATTTGCTGTACCTAAAAGAAAGAGAATCCTCAATTTCTTACTCCTTGTTTTTATTTCTGAACAGAATAGTGCACAATTAAGATATCTAGATAAATTCCTAGAAATTATGAATAGATTAAAAAAATACAGCATTTCATTGATGCCAATATGTCAACTGATTATTTAATTGAGGGATTGATCCTTTATGTTTAAAAGAGAAATTGAGTGATTTAATTCTATATAATCAATAAAATGAGTTGAAAATTTATGAAAGGTTTATGAAGATGTGAAGGAGAATAGAAACATAAAAAATAATCCAGGAATAAAGATAATGAGGTTTTTTTTTTGGTCAAATATACTGAAATTGAGCATCATTTTCATAATTGCAGAATAAGTTTAGATATAGATATAGAAGCTTTGTACCTCAGAACTGAACTAAATGGTTACCAGCTATGATAATGCATGTGACATTTTAACTACAGGTGCTGCTAGTCTCCTTCACTAGAGTGTAAACTCTTAATGTTAAGGACTTTTATTCACCTCTATGTTTCTCAAAATATCCAGCATATGGTTGAGAGTATTCTGAATTATGGGCTTGGAGGAAGCAATACTATAAACATCATGGATTTACAAATCCAAGGTCAACCATTTTTGGTCTGTGATTACATTGCTGCAGTCTTCACTGAGCTTCTTTATCCAGTATTAAAAAATTTTTAATATGAAAGGGTTCATTCTAAACTGAAAATCTTCAGACCAGTGAATTGTGTTTCCATAGGGTGTGATAAATTTTGTCATCTATCAAAACCTCAAATTTGTGTTTCAAAAAAAGCCAGATTCACAAAAGAGAAATATTAGATATTAAATTAATAAAGGTAAAATTGATTAGCAAATTAATTTATTAATGTGTTTCAAATTTCCTTTTTCTTTGATAGATTATTTAAATTATTTTTTGAGCAAGTGGACATGTTTTCAGTCATGAAGCACTAAGGTGTTATAGAAAGAAGATGTGATCTTCATGAAAAGATATGTATTACAAAGCTAGTTCTGCAACTTCTTAAGAAAATAATGCTTTTATTTGAAATCTTAGTTTTCTTGTGTGTAAGCCTGAGAAATTCAGTGAGATAATATACTTGAAAGCAATTTGTAACCTGAGAAATGCTGTATGTAAGTGCTAATTAACAATAGTGTACATAAACATGCTGGTTTTCAAGTATTTGTAATTTATTGATATATGCTACAACAAAATAAATGTATATAGAGAAAATTAAAATACATGGTATTTATTGCAAGGATATTATACATATCCATACTTAAACCTCAGCATAATTGGGTACCCTAGAAAAATAAAATTCAAATTAAGTGTTTCAATGGGAAGAAGAAAAACCTATATACTGGTTTTGGTGTATATCCCAAAGGTTTCACGAAGTCTTCTTAGCTAATGTGAGGTACCATGGACTATTTACATGTAATATAAGTCCTGCAAGCACATGCCCAGAGACAACCCTGTTTGGGACTCTACTTAAAATCTCACATGAAATCTATGTTGCTCATTCAATGTAAGTTCAAGTTCTGTGGTGTGATTCACACTCTCAAGGCCAGGGTTTGGTGTAGACCTTCCTGTCTCTAACTAATTAATATTCCTCCTCTTCAGAGCAGCAGATGAGAATAGGGCAAGGTAAGTTTTGGAGGTCTTCTCCTAGCAGTCAGAAATGAGTCCAAGATAAGGGCAGTGCCATGGTCTAGCAGAAGGTTCTGTTGTCATAGAAACATTATGAATTTTTGGAGTCAGACAAGTGTAGGTTTCAGTCTTGGCTTATCCACTTACTAGCGGAGTTACCTTGGTCTGTTTATTTAACCTCTTAGAGCCTCAATTCATTAACTCAGAAGTCAATGGAGATGTTCTGGAATTTAAGCAAGATTTAATCAGGTAAATAGCTAAAACACAAAGGACAGGTTCCAGAACGAATGAGTACTTCAGTAACAGCTGATTTCCTTCCACTTTGCCTTCAATTCCTTTTTGGATCCATGTCTGAGCCAGACTCCAGGAGAAATGTTGCCGCCAATGTGTAATGATGACAGTGGGCCGTATGTTCATCAGCTGTTCACCTCGGTACCTTAAGCCTCCAAAATACCTAATAGAGACTGAAGGTACGAACTGACTGCTGGAATGTATAAATGGATGAGTATGTCACTATAATCAGATAGTTAATTATTCTGGATTCTGGAAACACCATTGGGATCCATTATACATTCTCTCTGTGATTTCTTTTGCCAACCTGTGCAATAAATTCTTAATTTCTGGAAATATAAAAAGGGCTTAATAATTTCTTTTTTGCAAATCAAATGGGAAAACATGGAAATATTTAAAATCTCTAATTTAAAAAGTAGGTTTTCATTGTTACTTGCATTAGTGAATTAGAGATTTGTGTCAGGTTAAAATAATCTTCTTTAAATTAACGACCTCTTCCCACCTTCATTATAAATGAAAATTCTATTTCTCCTGATTAATACAACAAGCATATTGATAACGTATCACAATATTGATGAACACTAATTATTTATTGAATAGGTAATTAAAGGAGTACAGAGGCAAATTCAGTATATAACCTGTGTACTGTGTTCCATTTCCAGGAATGTTGGTGACTGTCTTAGTTTGCCAGGGGTGCTATGACAGAGTCCACAAACTGGTTGACTTTAAACAACAGGAATGTCACAGTTTTGGAGGCTAGAGACTCAAAATCAGGGTCTTCACAAGCCACCTTTCTCTTAGAGTCTGTAATGGTTTGGTGCTGGATTGCTGCAATCCTTGGTGTTCCTTGGCATCTATCTCTAGCTCTGTCATATGGTTCTCTCTCTCTCCTCATGTCTGCTCTTCCAGTTTCTGCCTAACTTCTGGCTGCTACTTCTGTGTCCAACTTCATTTGCTTATGAAGACTTTAGCCATATTAGGTTAAGGCCTGCCCCCATTCACTTTGGCCTCACTTTAATAATAACCCTTCAAAGGTCTTGTTTACTCATAGGTTCATACCCACAGGACCAGGGATTATGACTCGAATGTGTCTTTTATTGCAGACATGATTCAACCCCCAACAGTGTTCTTCTTGAGTACAGGTCACAAAAACTGATATGTCAAAGTCTCCAGCTAATATCATACTCAACCAAATCAATTACAAATATATATCTGTAATTGCTACTTTTAACTCACATGTCTTACAAAAACAGAAGGAGGGCTGTATTTGTTCTGCAGGTTACAGTTTGTTAAACTCTTTTATATGGCAAAATAAGAAGTCACTGAGTCATGGGTAATAGAATAGGTAATGATGCTTAGAAAAATCTAATAGAATCCCCTCATGTAAGTTGCCTAAGATTGTTATGCTTTACAACAAATCTTCAACTTATAAAATAAAAATGAAAAAAAATGTAGGAATTAATCAAATGTGAGGAACTTGAACCAGTTACATTTACTTGCTAGTAAAGAAAAAAATAGAGAATTCAGGAGGAAAATCAACACATCTCTGGACAACGTTCATTCAACAGTCATTTATTAATACTCTATCATGTGCCAAGGATTTCTCAAAGGGCTGGAATATCAAAGCATACATCATGGAATATGATTCATCAAACTCAGCAAGTAAATTCATATTTTAACATAAGTTAAACACTTTCATTTCTGTTCAGATAATCAATCCTTTAATAATAATTCAGGATAAGCATATCTGGTTATATAGCTGATCTGACAATATATTCCTTAGGAAAAAACATCTCTTTGAAAGATATTTCTTGCACAAGGTATTATATGCAATATTCAAAGAATCAGTTTCTCTTATAATGGGAAAGATAGTGACAAGTAATACGCAAAGTCAGACCATCAACAGACATGATATTCCTGTAATACCCAGAAGACAATGCTAAGGTAATAGTCTTATTAATGAGAATGAGCTCATTGGCCATATGGCTAAAGAAAAAAGAAGAAGTAAATAGACTTTTCTTTAACTCTAAGATTTTGCCTCTGATAAGTATATGATGCTGAAGAAAATAACCACATTTTTCTTCAACATAATACAGTATACTGCAAGATTAAAATCTAAATAATTGTTGCTGGATGATGGTGATGGAATTAATACTATAATCTTATAAAATCTGGAATATTATTTTGTCAAGAAATAAGTGATTCCTCCTCCAATTCAACAATATAAATATCTCTGTAAATATATCTATGTTACCAGGTAGAATTCAGACCTTAAGTTAGAGCAAAATAATTAAAAAAAAAATTCTTGTAGACAGTTTCTTAGTAGGGAAAAAAAAGCTATTTTCTTCCCCTATCAAGTGTCATTAAAATGAGGTAACAGAGAATTCTTGTCTTCTGAGTCTTTTTAGGAGTAAGATAAATTCTATGCTTGGCTAAATAGTATTATGTTCAAAGAGCTAGTGTCCAAAGACATATTGTATTATCAGGAAGGAAATCGGATTTTCTTCTAGACATCTCAGTCCAGAAATTCTTTGCTTATCTAGAGAAAATGTAGTCATGTTATCTATCAATATCAATATAGGCATCTATAACTTATCTCAAGTAGAACAGTCTAAACAAACTTAAGCACATGTGTGTATGTCACCATAATCTCCTGATGAACTACATGCTATCTTTTCATGTCTGGCCCCAGCATAGCACAACTTCTGGAAACTCAAAGCCACTTTTCCTCAGTTGAGTATCTTTAGGTGGGCCAAGGGATTCTTCCTTTTTTGCTATCACAGGATTTCTATTTTCCATATGTGTTTTTCTTAGGCTTGCCATGATATTTCCCAAGTCATCCATATGGACATCATCTGTAGGGTGGTGGGAGCTGTTGCTGAAAACTGAAGTTGCTCCGACAAATATCTCCAACAGCATCACCCTCTTAGACAAAACTAACTCTGCTAAGTTCTCTGGGGGTCCTTAGAGATAGGGGTTCTGAGAATTTGGTCAGGTTCATTCATCAACTAACTGAGCTTCTCTACACAAGCTCTCCCTGTTTGTGAGATTCAATTCTTGCTTCAATAAAATTAAAGATTCCCTCACATGACACATTCTTTGGGGAAAGGTGATAGAGCTGATCAGAAACCACTCCCTCTACATTATTGGGACTAGAACAGTTCATTTTACTTACTGAGATACTTTGTGAGATTTCATTTGAATAAAAGATTGCATGGTAAAAAAGAGTTTTCTCTGGGAACTTGTTATTTATCTCTTTGATCCCTGAGAGAACATTATTAAATTTGTTCCTGAGAGAATATTATTAAATTTGCATCTTATGATAAACTCAAGAATTGGTTATATTTATGCAAAAAAAGTCTTTGGACAAAGCATGGTTGGAGTACCTCATATTTGGAAGGAAGATAACACAATTCTCTTTTGAGGAAATATGAATAGAGAGAAAGGTTTTGACATGGAAACAAAGATATATAAAGATAATCATGAGCCTCATATTAAACCTGGCAGTAAGGTCACTTACAGATATTTACGGTACAGCACTCAGATAATTGGTATGAAGTTTTGGGAAGCAAAGCAGCAATAATGGGATGATAAACCCAATTGGAATATGTTCCCTTGCTTGACAAATACATTTATCCATTAGAAATACAAAGAAGGTGAGCAATGAACTGAGAGAATAAAGATCAATTATTATTTTTTATTTAAGTAAATACTGATATTTAGGATTTAAATGCATATTTCCATCAAACATTGCAAATTGTTGCTTTTTTTTTTTTACCTATTCTTGAGTCATTAAGATGCTCCTCTGTTCCAGATTTTTATGCTCAAAGCATTTCTGTTTTCCAAAGTTTATATGCAGCATTGGTTTCTCCATTTAATGCAGTATCCATAGTCATACTCATCGTCATCACAAAATGTTTTACATATCCCTTTCACTTTTTGGCATCTTTCAAATCTATACTTCGGTGGAGAGAAGATACCTCTGGCTGTAAGCAAAAAATAAAAACATTGAGAGCCATCAATCCATTATTCGTTCAGGAGTCCTCTTACCAAGGAGAAACAAAGTCTGTTCTAGTCATGCTGAGATCCCGGATGCGCGAGACGCAGAGTCTGGGACGTCGGGCTGTTTTAGAGCAGACTTTATCCGCAGTTTCAGAACCCAACCTGCAGACCTTTTACTTGCACAAAACGTGCATGACCTTATCTTGCAACATGCTGCTACTAAACAGTTTTGGCTTGCTCTTAGGGATCACGTTTTCTCAATGCTTTAAACATGCTCATTGTATTTTCAAAGTATCTCTCATGTATTGCTTTTTTCTCCATTCCATATCTTACCTTGATTGAAATTTTGTTTCTATACTAGAACAAATGGGTGTGCCCCTTTCATCAACCTATAGTAACATTTAATGAATGAATAACATAACATGATTTAATATTATTATATTTTTAAAATATTTGATATGTTACTTTTATTCTTGCAGTCAAAATATAACCTCCTATATAATAGATATCATTTCTTCTGACTTTTTGTTAGAACCTACCAATTATAGCCTAATTATGGGGAAACAGTAGGCATGCAAATACTTACTGATAGAGATATTTGTTCAGAAAAGTAAACCACCTTAGATATGAACAAATAAATACAGTTTAGCTGTAAGCTAAGTACTTAGTAAAAACAGGAGTCCAAATTAGTCTTCTAATTTCTTGTGAATCATCTGAAAAATCCAAAGAAGGATGTTCTAAGATTCTAAACTCACAACTTTGTGTTCAAACATTAAACTGTAGTAAGTGGAGGCAAATACTTTTGTTTGATTCTTTAAGGTTTATTGTTTTTAACATTTCAATTTATTTTTTTTCAAGTTTTACCATACCGCTTACTTATCATGAGCGAATTATTCCACCTATCTTCACAAGAGAATATAAGAAAGATACCTCTCACAAATATATTTTTAATACTGGATTGTATATGTGTGTGTGTATAAAAAAATGAAAATAGTTTCATCAAAATTTGGACAAAGAATTGAATTTAATTTACATTAAAATTATATAACATTAGCTGTTACAACCAAATTGTCAGTAAAGAACCTAACTGAAATTTACTTAGGTATTCCATTTCTAACCCAACATGGCATTTATATGACTATCTAGTATTTTCCAGGCATTAGGTTAACAATTGGGCAGAAACTAGAGAAGACTAATGAATATAATAACTTTGTGATCCTTATTGAAGACAGTATAAAAGAGAAGGAAGTTAAACTTAAAGCAGAAGAGGCTCTCAGGAAGGAGATCAATTAGGAGGCCAAGGAAACAAATACAGGATGATGAGAGCATAAGCTAAGTTCCTGGCAATAACCATGGGGAAGAAAATAGAGTGAGGTGAGCTGTTTCCAAGGCACAACTCAGTGCCAGTCCTAGGGGATTAAAAATAATAACACAGAATCATAATTTTTAGGGTTCAATTTTGTGAGACAGGGTTGAAGATGATGTTACCAGGCCAACTAGAGTAGAAGGAACCTTTGGTACTTCAGTAAAGATAATCAAGAGATTGTTATAACATATAGTCTATAGTATCTGTGAGTAATTTTTATGGACAAGTTTAATAATGAATTGTAAATAATCAAAGAAGTATACACACACACACATCTATCCATATATAATGTCTACACATTCTCACATATGCACTTCTTCTTAGTCTATGCAAACAATCCCATGCATTAATATTAAGAATTTCATTTAATCACTTTTAAAATTCCTTCTTGATGCAGAATATTGTGCTAAGTGAAATAGTTCATGTCCAACATGAAGTGCATTATCTTTATTTTAAGATAGTACCAAAGGGATAGATGTTTGAAACAACATGTGTACATAAAAACATGATAATGTATATGATATTGGGCAGGAAATGCTACCTGGGAGAAGGTTTAATAGTAAAAGAACAGAGTAAGATCATCTAATTTTAGTTTATTCTTCAATCAAGTGAGTTACCTTCTCCAAAGTGAAAGCTGAATATACCTGTTTGTTTATTGCAATACAGTGGGTTCGGGTTGTTAAAATACATGGGGAGGGAGACAAAAAACTCTAGCTAAACACTTAAACTCTTGGGTTGGAGGGCAGAGTGGCAATTTGTATAAACAGGCAAAGATCCCTTCCCCTTGTAATAAAAAAGGCAAGCAGCCAGTTTGTTGCTGTATAGGAGAAAACAGCATTAAAGTTATAAACAAATTTAAGCAAATGCAGAGAAAAAGAGGAAAATTTTACAACCTGAAAGAAACTTCCTATTGTTTTTCTTTGGAGAAGAACCACATGGGCCTCTGGAAGGAGATTGAAAGAGCCTAAGACCATAAGTTCTCAAGGATGTGTAAGAGCAGAGAAGTTTCTTAGTTATTCCTGGTGAAGAGGTTTTAGCAAGTATTGAATGGGGAGGAAATAGATGTAAGTACTGAACCATCACTCTGTTTCTTTATGGTTAATTTTATGTAAGTGTGTCAACATAAATATGTAGCCTAAAATATAATTAACAGATAAATTGTTGACAGTATTTTAACACATTTTAGAAATCATCTTCATTAAATAGGATAGTTAAGAAAACTATTCAAATAATGTTATACATAGGTACTTGGGCTCAGTGAAGCCTAGAAATGCATTACTGATAAGGTGAAAATTAGCTAAACATAGTCTCTTTAAGAAGATAGCTTTAACTCTTTTTTTTATATATATTGCACACAAATGCATTGAGTATATGCGTGGAAGCATGTAAAAATCCAAAATCCTACAAAGATATACTGCATGCAGCAAACCAAATGAAATGCCCTCCAATATTTCATTCTGTGGAGATGATAGGACCTACTATTGGTTTGAATTTTTGTACTTTAAGCATTGAAAATTTTCAGTAATAGGTTAACATTTATAAGAAAGGTTGATTCCATTCGTCATGTTGATTTACCATTTCTTAAGTATTCCAGGTTTTTAGGGACACAGAAATTAATGGAATGTGGTTGCAACCATCAAAGGATTCAGTTTCTGTTAAGAAAGCTGTACAAATTCAATAGAAGAAAAATATGATAAATGCCAAAATGATATTATGGGAAATGTATATCCTATGAGGCTAGTCATTTCCTCCTCTGTGCTAATATGTATTGTGAGATTTCTGTATTTCTATACTGATCGGTTTTCTTTATTTAACACATACTTCAGATCACTGTGTATGTGCCAGCCTTCTGTTTCACACAGGAATACTTCTGCACATTTTAGGCATTCCTGGAAAAAAGAAGCCCAAGATAACTAATTGTGATGCAAAGTAAGAATCACTGGTTTGGGTTTCTACCAGGGAATATGTTCCAGAAGGATTCAGGGAGTCAAGGCTGGACTGAGAGAAGGCAAGGCTGGACTGTGGACGGCAACCTGTAACAAGGACTAAATGCATGTGCAGAGGAGCCATGTGCTGGAGACCCATGGGTTAAAAACTTGTTCAATGTTAGTTTTCCCAAGTTCTGTAGGGTTCTCCATCTTCCCCAAAGAAATATGTGGTCTATATCTCTCTATTTCCTAGCAAAAATAACTTCTCTGCAGGTAACTTCTCCCCCTACCTCACAATGCTCCCTGAAGATAGAAAGGCAGATGTTGAGAGCAGGAGGAAGCAATTTTTGGAGGATGCCTGCTCTTGCTGGTTCTGGCCTGAGATGAAGGTGGGAAGAAGTCCATGTGTCAACTGGAAGTTGGTATGATATGGCTGAAAGGGTATGATATTTTAGTGTCAGATAGTACTAAGTTTCAATCCTGGATATTCTATTTCTTGGCTGAGCAACATTGGACAAATGATTTACCCAATGGGTGTCTGAATTTTTAAAGATATAAAGTTTTGTGACATTTAAACGACGTTAGGAGATACAATATGTAATCTTCTCTGATCGTGCCAAACAAAATTATTAAGGTTTAAAAACAGTTTATTCTCATCCCCTCTGCCTTTACTCCCTTTGGGATTCACACTTAAACCTGACGTCAGGTGGAGCATTGTATGGCAGGGTCAGTACCCTGCTATAGTGAAAGCATAAACTGCTAATCTTAAAGCTTCATTAGGCAAAGCCAGCTCTCTGCCCTGTTCTCACATTTCCAGCACGTACTAAAATGCTTGAAGCATAAATAAAATGCTCAATAAATGTACTAAGTAACTGATAAGTTGACTGTCTTGATATGTTTTCATAGATAGGAACCTAAATGGTGTTATATACCAAAAAGTCTTTCTCAGTTTTATTACAATCTTTCCATCAAGTGAGAACATAACTTAAACCCTAAATTAGTTCCCTCAGCTGTAAAAATATGTAATGATAATCATCTACCTTGAAGGGTAGTGTGGTAATCAAATCAGAAAAGGGATGTGGAAGTATTTTGTGACCCATAACTAATAAAGTTTCCATTGTTATTCATGGGAAAGATTGATAGATTTGCAGCAGGTTAAAATAACTTAAAATAAAACTTTATTTCCTGGTGCTGCCCATGCAAAAAACAAAACAATCAAACAAAAAAACTATTAACTCACCAAATTCTCCCCACTTTCACTATTAAATGAAGAGTTTGGTGTCTCTCTTGATTCATACAATATACAATGGGCATATTTGCTATGCATGCATAACAACAGTTATGTGGCACTCTGCTGGGTTCAGACACAAAACTGAATAAAATAATCAAATCCTACCTCCCCACACAAAAAAATCTGTTTGATGAGAGATGATGACATAGAAATAGGAAAAATATTATATCAAATGCAAGGTAATTCTGTGATATAAATAAAATCTTACCACACAAAATAAGGAACTGTAAATTCTCCTTGGTAAAGTCTATTTTCTATTACAATGATAATTTACATCATGACCAGTATGAGCAGTCATCTTTTATTAAGTGTCCACTATGTTTCAGGTTCTTTGTTAATCAAGTTATAGTTATAATTTGAATAATCCTACAAAAACCTTATGTTGCAGAAATAGCCCTTCCCATTTCACCCATAAAGTGAAGTTAAGATCTCTGCACAAGATTTCAGAGGAAGCAGGAGGGACAGGATTCAAAGGTAGGCGTTTTGGACTCCAAAGCAAGAGTATGTGTAATTTCTTCCCTGAGGAGGTGTCTTTCAATTGGGTCTTGAAAAGCCACTAACATATTTTCAAAGAATTGAGCGGAAAGCATTCCAAGCAAAAGGAAATGGCTTGAACACAGGCAGGGTGTTTTGATAGAATTTAGGATTTATTAAGAATAGTATAACTTTTTAACGTTACTGAAGTGATATGGACATGGAGTAAAGTCATGGAAGAAAATTCAAGAAAGGGAAATTGGCACAGGTAACAAAAGGCCATATGATGCTAAGGAGTTTTAATATTATCTAAATAGACTGGTGAAACTAAAGAGATTTTAAGCCTTATTTCACTTTAGTAAACTGCATAGAAAGACAGCTACAAAGAAGGTTCTTGCAGCAGTTTAAATAAGAGGTAATGAGAAAGACAATTAAGGCAATGAGACTTGAAAATAAAGAGGATAAAGTGAATCTGAGAGATATTTCTGAATTAGAAGCAATCAATTTAGTAACTTTTGGGCTTGGGGGAAGGGAAGTCAAAAGGATGACACCAAGTGTTTTAGCCTTTAAGTCTTTGTAGTGGATAATAACAATTAGGAAAGGAAAGAATAAAAGGAACAGATTTCAAAGTGTGGGGAAGATGAATTTTATTTTGAATATACCAGGATTAAAGAATCTGGAGGCTGTCCAGGTAAATTAGTTCTATACATAGTAAGAAATACAACTTTGTAGTTTGGGTAGGTTGTTGAGAAAAATGTCTGATGATAGCAGAACTCATAGGAGTCAGCAAGATAATCTAGGGAAAGATTCAAGATTTAACACTAGAGACCAATGGCATTTAAGAGACTGCCACAGAGAATTCATTTGATAATTTGTCAAAATATATAATCAACCCTAGCAAGTATTCAGGAGAAATTCATCATGACGAAGAACTAAAATAGACCTTTAGGTTTACTTTTAAGAATATTACATTGGCAAGAGGCATTTCAGTGAACTTATGTGTGTGAATGTATATGGGAAGAGTGGACAAGAATTGATGGAGGCAGTGATTGTGGGTCTAGGCTACTTTTCAAACTGGTGAAAAACAGAGGATGACAGACTAGAAAGTAAAGAAAATAAGATCTAAAGGAGGATTATTTTTTAAATGACAGACTTAAGAATATTTCTATTTCAAAAGTAGAACTAAATGAAATGGCTGAAATTGTTAACATTTTTTGACTCACAATAATGTAAGTCATATGTGTCAATTTATAAGAAGAAAAGAAATCAACAAGGGAGGGAAAGAAGATGAAGGAAACAGTATTATAAAGAATACTAATTGTCTATCAGACTCCTGCTCTCTTTGAAGACTGGTTCACAAATTATCTTCTCTCCTTACAAAACCAAAGCCTCCTTCCCCATCTTCACTGTCATCTAATGATCCTGCTTCCTTTTGCAGTGATCAAACGGGAAAAATCATGAGACCTACCACAGATTTTCATTGTCATTTTAACCCTCCTGCCAGCACCTACATTTGTCTATTCTCTCCTTCCTTTTATTACTGAAGGCATCTATAGGATGAGATATAAAGCTAATCCCTCAATTTTTGCATTAGAGATCATCTCCTCTTGCCAACTCAAAGGATTCTTCTAGCCACTCTTATTTTCTAACTGACTTTTCCACATAACCGCTTGAAAAATGTTAGCTATCTCAGACCTCACATGTCACAAATTGGACTAATTCTCCAACCCAAAATTGTTCCACTTGCTACCTCAGTCGATGGCACAACTCAATCTTTCCAAAAATTTTAGAGTTGACTCAACTCTTTCTCTCACAGCCCAAATTCAATTTTTCATGAAATCTGGCCAGCTCTGCCTTTAAGATATCCAGGATCCTACTACTATTCTCATTGCTTTGTTACCTCATACACCATCACCTGTATTATTTTAGTGGTCTCCTAATTCATGAAAGCACTTCAGAGAGATTTATAAAGCCAAATTCACTCAGTTCTCTCCTCTGCCTAAAACTCTCTGGACTTCTCTCTGAATAAAAAGAAAGGTCATTTATAGCATATAGAAAGTGCTAGGAAATTGATTGACACATTTCCTCCCTGACCTTCCCTCCCATGATTCTCTTGCCATGGGTCACTCTTCTCCAGCCACATTGGCCTCCCCGGAATTCCTCACAAATCTCAGGAATACTTTGACCTTATGGTCTTTGGACTGGATATACTTGTCTGTATTAATCTTGCCATAGATATCAGCATGACCGCTCATTTGCATCTTTCAACTCTTTGTGCAAATGTTATCCTCTTAAAAAGGGCCCTCTGAAAATTTGTATACAGCATACCAGCATTTTTGGACCCCATAATTCCATTCTGAAATATGTATGGCATTCTAACATACTGCATACTTTGCTTATTTACTGTGTTTATTGCTAATGTCTGCCTCCATCTACAAGAATATGGCTCTACAAAGAGACGGAATATTATCTGTTTTGTTTATCAATGTGTCCCAAACTTATTGTTCTATGACTGACACATAGGAGGTGCTCAGTGAGTATTTCTTACATGAGTAAATAAATGAGGGAGAGGATAATGAATGCAATGTCTAACTTATGTACTGACAGAATTTTCAATTGATGTTGATCCCTTGGGAGCAGGTCCCATAGCTTATCTTCGAACTCTATCAAATTAGATAGTACTTAAAGCATACTTTGTGATCAACACATATCAGTTCCTTAAGACAGGAGTTGTCATTTTTTAAATCTACAAATCCAAAACTCATGACATCATGCCTGGGAAGAAGTAAACCATTAATGAAATGCTGCCTAAACAAATAAATTGCTAATTGGAATTGGATTTTGTTCTTGCTCAAGGGCATTGAAATCAAATAAATCCTGAAAAATGTTGGCTTTGAATGCCTGGTATTAGATAGGATTCTTATTCTCTGCCTTCCTTATCCTGTGCTGCAATTTGAACAATTTGATGTTGTTATACCTAAATATCTCTTTCCAATATAATGCTTTTAATTCATGTCAATATTGAACTACGAAATAAGAGCAAAAACATCCAACATATGTTCTCCATTTCATCAGGGTCACTGCTAATTGAGACCCCAAAACGAGAAGTAAAGAGAAACACCTTATAAAACATTAATTTATATCTAGGTAAAGGGAGGGCAAAGTATGAAACTTTCCGTTCGAGGAACTATTTTAACTTAACATTACTGTTTTGTCAAAACATGTACTGAAATTTATAGTATATAAGCAAGAAAGTTGCCTGGAAGATCTTCCCATTTATATATCTGCCTTCCCCCCCCCCTTTCCTTTCGTTATTTTGTCAATTAATTACGTTAGACACATGTAGATTCTGGAAGCAATAAGAATAACTAAATATTACATCTATCCCCTCAAGTCCATAGATTGTAGAACTTCCTGAAAGGGGCTTCTAGAATCTTCAGTTGAAAGACTTAAGGGGAGGATACAAATTTCATAGTTGTTCTACATACTACATTTATACTCTTGTCAAATTTGGTGCATTTGGGTTTGGGGGCAGTGCTTAGTTTGGTGACTTGAATGCACACTGTATGACTCAGAAATTTTGATGGTTTTGGTTTCCCTGATCATTGAAGTCTCCCAGTAGTCTAACTGCAGGCTAGCTCATGTGCAGAGATGCCTCGGTGTCAGTGTCTTCTAGAAACCCTCAGACAAGCTAATGCCTTTCAGGGTCCACTAAAAAGGCCAATTCTTTTCCCCATGTTAATGGTATATTCGCATCCTTAATTCCACCTTACAGGTCTTGATGCTACAATGATGGTTCAGGCCCTGGATATGTTGGATAAAAACTAAACTTTCTTCTCAAGTATTTCATTTTACTTATCTGCTCATAGGCATCACATCACTGAGATATGGTGTTGCCCTAAAGTTAGACTTTTTTTCCCCCCTAGGGCCATTATTGTATCCACTCCAGCCCATATGGGATAGTATCTGATCATTTTAAATAGATATTTGCTCTCATAAAACACAGAAAATGCTATTTACTAGCTAAAAACAGTACTGATTTTTAAATTGTGTTTCCATTAGCATTTTAAAATTTCTATGAGAATGCATATTCAACTTTATAAATTAGTGGTTCTCATCTGGGGGTGATTGTGCTCCACCAGGACATATTTGGTAATGTGTGCAAATATTTTCGATTGTCACAACTGAGTGGGGAGGTGGCGTGCTATCGGTGTCCAGTGGCTAGTAGTCAAGGATGATGCAAACTTTCAGTAACGCACAGGAGAGACCCTCAGCAACAAAGAATTATCTGGCCCAAAATATGAAAAGTGCCTAGAATGAGAAACCCTGTTATAAATGAACATTGTAAAAATATTTTTGAAAATATTTTTATGTCAAAGTACCCCATTAAGAAAAATCTATTTTAAGTTATTAAAATGTGTGAAAAATAATGCATATAAGGCTCCATTGTGTGCTCAGCCAAGAATTGTTTCATAATAGAAATCCATATGTTTATTAAAATGGAGCAATAAAAATTAAACAGCATTTTGTGATAGAAATATATCTAGCAATTGTACCTAAATAGGGAAAAGTTATTTTCCCATGCATGTTACTCTTATAGATAATCCTTAGTATGTACATAGGCCTTTAGATTTAATATCTAGTTTGAAAAATAGACTAGATCCACAGGGATTTCATAATAAAAGATGAAGAAAATAGTTTGTCCCTGGAAATTCTTTGGTTTCTCATCTCTTCCCTGAATACAGATTTAGTCTTGGCTCATATGTTAGGGGGAGGGGGGTAGCTTTTACTTGTTTTATTATTTTATTATAGTATTGGTAGTTACTTTCTAAAATGAAATTTGAATTAATATACATTGCTACAGTCATAAAAGCCAAAGAATTTGCATTTTGGAATGGAAACTGTATGATACAGATGTGTAATTGAGAGTTGTGAGAAAGAATACTGGGGGTCCTCTGAGGAAGAGTGCAGCTTATAAACTGAAGGTTACTGCTCCATCCTCTTGTCATGTATTTTCTCAGACAGGGTCCTCTTTCAGGATGGAGGAGCTGAGTATTAGCCACAGTTTCTGGCTTCTTCGGTCAAAATAATTAATTACGTATAGTTTCTTCTCCATCTTTAACTTGTTCTCTTCTGTTTTTTTACTCTCTTCTATTTCCTGATGCATGTTTTCTCTATTACATAATAAAAATAGAAATTGGAGCGGCTTATGATTTTCCTCTGCTTTTCTGTTCTTATATTCCTGTTGTTCTCTCATCAGCTGTCTCCCTCATGAGGAAAAGCTTCTCCATCCATGTCTAGTCTCCCAAACCTAGTGGATTTATATTGTTTTCCACAGAATAATCTATAGAGCAGTGACTAGAAATAAAATCACATTTCTATTGGAGGCTGCTTGAATCTCAGATTATGCTTCTCCCATTTTTTTGAACTATGGCTTCCTACCACGTTATGTCAACTAATTATATGACTCTGAGTGGTTTCTGTGAAAATCCATAGAATAAATTTCATTTAAATCTGGTACCAAGGGATTAGGAGAGAAATGTAATGTAAAGGCACCAGTTATGTGTGTGACATAGAACCACTTCGGAATGGTTCAAGAGGTAATGTTAAATTTTATTTAACTCTTTATGTGTTACAGAGATACACAGGCTTTGAAGGATGTGCTGCTAAGTCTTAGTAACACTGGTGCTCTGTCCTTGGAGTATGTGTCTGTATCTTTTCTTCTGTCATTCTTATTTCTGCAAGCAGCAGTGAGTTGCAGGTCTCATGCAGTAGGCAATCCTAACTTCATTTTCATGGCACTCAAGTTTACATCGACCATTACCCCTTATGCAATCTCTCCTCAAATCCACGCTACCATACTGAGGATATTTCTTTTTGGCTGTAAGAAGGAAATAATAATTGGAATTAGCAATCTAGCTATGACATTTCCAGGTTTTAAAGGGAGAACGTCCAAGAAGAAAAACTAATAGGATGGATCAAAAGGAAAGACCTCTCCTTAATTTATGATTATGAAAACCTTCACTTACTAGGGGAAGTTTAAGCAACTTTACTGTCCCTTGGTGCAAGGTAAATCCCAGAAATCAGGAAGTGTCTTGGGCTTAAGTTGGATGTACAAGCTTATGTCTTTATAAGCGATTGGACAGTGAATTAAATATGAACGCTAAAATCAACAGTAAAAAATAAAGTGCTCAGAATGTATCTCTGTCATGCTCGGTCTTTAGAATTATCTAGATAGCATTTGGGCTGTCCCCTTTCTGCTTTCACAAACATTGTTTAGACATGTTGTGCTTTTATGAATTCTTTTCTTCAAAAGATTTTCATTGCAGCTTAATTTTAGGTTTTTAAAATATTTAGTGATAGGTTAAAAAAAATGTTTAGCAATAGGTCATGCTTGGTAATATCTCTGAATTTCCACAGCTCCCCTTAATGTTTTGAGATTTATTCTTCCAAAGAAAAGTTTAGACAGACATGTGTGATGCTAGCACTGGTTAAAACAAAAAATGGAATTGACTCAAAGGTCTGGCCACTGTTGGACACTATGTGATCCAGTGCTATCTTTTCTTCTTTCACAACAAAACTTCTGAAATAATAGCCACTTAAGAAGAATTTATCCTAATTTATGTTCGTGCTATTAGTCTTCTGAATTAGGGAATCGGCAAATAAGAATTACAGGATCAAATGCAGCCCACAATCTGTTTTTGTAAATAAACTATTGACACAGAACCACAGACATTTACTTACGTATTGTCTTCAGCTGCTTCTATACTATGAGGACACAGTTGAGACCATATGATTCAGAAAACCAAAAGTATTTATTGTCTGGCTCAACTCCAGAAAAAATTTTGCCAATACCTGCTTCTGACTCATTTTCTCATCAATTATGGAAGAATAAGTGAGTAGTTTGTAGTTGTCATCATGAGGACTTTCTGACAATATTGGAAAAACTGTCATGTAGAAGAAGGCATTTTTGTTTTCCACGTTCAAAAGAGCAGAACTAACAGTTTGCACATTTTAAGAAATACAAAATTTGGCAAAATACAGCAAAATGACTTTGTAACTATCAAAGCTTTAAGAAAAGCTTTGTACTGTAACTTGGAGATAAATTCTCAGTGTAAGTTTATTATTTAGGAGAGTTGGAGATACTGGGTGGGAGGGGTTTGGAGGAGCTTGAGGTTGCTGAGTTGTAAGATTCCTTTGAGGTCAAAGATTTTTTGATTATCTGTTTCAAATTATGACGTGATCCATGTGTTTTCAGAAGTCCATTTTTTTTACTCTATTTTTATAAATGCATCGCCTTTGATAAGTAATCAACCTCCTCATATGGTGAGATTAGGGGAACCATTATGGAAGAAGTCTAAGTTTGGCAAGTTGCTGACCAAAAGGCAGACTCAAATCTTTTAATATATTAGTAATGTGAAAGTAAATAAATTTTGCCATTGTTTCTGTCATTAATTAGGATTCGGTGTTCCAATTAGTCCCTTTAAAAGCCAGACCCTTCCAACTAGACAGTCTGCCGACATTTCAGCAGCTGAGAAGTGGTGAGTGGTGGTTCCTATTATTGAATTCATAAACTCATAGCTACATTACCATGTTGTTGGCCTAGATAACATATAGAACCTAGCTCTCCCATTAACATTACTTCTCATCTCACTACATCACTGAAGCAATACCAAATATGATATAAATAAAGAAAAAAATCACAGAAGAAAAGCAGTTAATAATACAGTGTAAAATTTAACTTTTAAATATCATTACTTATTTGGCAATATCTGGGAAAATACTATTTTCAAACCTATCTGCAATTTCCTCTTAGCAGAACCTGAGTTATATTCCCTTTAGCCAAGAGCTCTGTCACATTTGACTGTTGTCTCATATTCCCCTTTGAAATGATCTCACTCCTTTCCTTGCTGTATTTCACCTCTCTAAAGTGTTCTTGTCATCTTTATCCTCGTTCTGACCTCTAAATGTGAGTGTCCCCCCAGTCTGTGTCTTTGGGGACCACCAACATTCATCTTTGTACACATCCATTTACTTATTCAACTTATATCTATTGTCTACTCTAGTCAAGCTCTATGACAGTTTCTAGAGTAGGGTTTCTCAACCTGGGCACTTAGACATTTTTGGTGGATAATTCACGGTTATGGGAGCTGTCCTGTGCATTGTAGTAGGCTTACAGTATCGCTGGCCTGTATGTACAACATGCTAATAGCTCCAGTTCTTATAAACAAAAAGGTCTTCAAACATTGCCTATTGTTCCTAGGGGGAGCCAAATACCCCCTCCCCCATTGGGAACCACTGTTCAAATAATGCTATCATAAGCCAAGCACATATTGTGGTGCAAATTGTTTAAATACTATCTTCTCTCTGAAATCTTTGTTGACCACTTGAGAAAGTAATCCCTTCTTCCATTGTTCTATCACGGCACTTCATAGGTATCACTCATCTGGCATTTGACTTACTAAGGAATTTTATAAAATAATATGAAGATTCATATGAATTGTCTAAACTAGAACTGGACAAGATGTTTTCAAAAATAAATCTTCAACCCACAATTTACTTTTATTTTTACTCCCCTGCTATTTTAGTCCTTAGATCACCACTCTTGGTAGAGTTTAATCCCTTTGCATCCTTTAAATGATAATTTATCATATTTAATGTCCTTTAAATGATAGTTTATCATATTTAATGTACATATTTTTAGTTGGTCATCATTGGGTTTGGTAATATTCACAATGAGAGAATAAATTAAATTCCTTTGGTAGAGTTTAATCCCTTTGCATCCTTTAAATGATAATTTACCATATTTAATGTACAAATTTTTAGTTGGTCATGATTGGGTTTGGTAATATTCACAATGAGAGAATAAATTAAATTATTCTTTTAGGCCTCTCCTATAATTCCTGTTGGGCCTAAATTTTTATGGCCAAGAAAAATCAGCCAGCTGCTGAAAATGACTGGAGTCAATGGTCTCTCCATCTCCAAAAGTTATTATTCTATTTCTATACAAGTGATACTTACACATTAATTCAGAAGACACTGCTATTATATACCTGACATGAAAACATAGTCTTCAGGGGGGAAAAAGCTATCAAAAATATAGCTCATGTACAGAGTGTTATATTCAACATACACGTGATCTATGGCACTCAAAGAGGGAAAAGTAGTTACCAAAAATGCTTAAAAGAAGGCCATTAATGGGCATGATTTGCTTGTAGTGCCAAGAACAAAATATTAAGGAAGTGTTCTTACTACTTATCTAGGATGAAGGTTAGGAAGGGAAAGGGAGGAGACAGTTACCCCAAGCCAAGCCCAGGACTGGATTTTTGAGCCTCCCAATCTTCCCAGTTCTCCAGGAAAGGGGTAGAGAAATGCTCAAAGGTCTCGGGATCTGATCTAGAAACAGCCCAAGAGAAAAGGCTGTCTCTGGGTCCCTGCCTTCCTGCTCTCTTCTCCAGGGCAGTTTCCCCTCCAGCACTCCACTTCCTCCTCTCCAGTAAAACACCCTTGCACAATTTTGTTTTGTTTTCCTTATAGTACTTGCACAATTCAGTTTTGTTTCTTTATAGCACTTGACTAGAAATTATCTTGTGTTTGTTTATTCATTCGGTCTCCTAGGCCTTAAGCACACACCTCCTTGCCAAAATAGAAAAGAAAAGAAAAAATAGTCCCTTGGCATAGGCTACATGCAGAGAAGGAAAAGACAAGTAGGTTTCTCTGTAACACTGAGCCATCTATCCCTTAACTCTTTATGGTGCTAAAGAATATTTTTCCCCTATCAAGATAGAATAAATTCTAAATAACTGTTGCTGGATGAAAGTCATGGGACTAATATAATGATATCATATCCTTTTTTTTTTTAAACTTATTTCGAAATAATTTTAGATTTATAGAAGAATTACAAGGATAATAAAGTCCCGTATTCTTTTTAACCAGCTTCCCCTGGTGTTAAGATCTCATATAACATACTGCATCTATTGAATCTAAGAAATTAACATTGGTGCAGTACGATTAATAAACTGTAGACTTTACTGATATTTCCCCAGTTTTCCCACTATTACCCTTTTCTGTTTCAGGGTCTGATTCAGAAGTACATCACATTTAGTATAATGACCTTTTGATCCCTATAGTATTGTCATACTTTTAACAAGTAACAATTATCTGATGTCTCCCCAAATTCAAAAGTATAAATAACCTCATAGACATTTCCATGTTACCTGATAAAATTGTGACCCCAAAGAAGAGCAGAATAAAGAAAAAAAGGTGAATCTTCATGGTAAAGAGTTTCTTGGGAAAAAAAAGTCAACAGATCTTCCTTTTCAAGTCAGATGTTTTGAAATAAGGTAACACAGCACCCTTTTATTTATAGATTTTCTTGGGAAGTGGTTTTAACTACTGAGGCTTATCAGACTGAGAACATTTCTATGCATGGTTGAATAGTGCCACGTTCAAAGAAATGAAGGTCACAAAAGTGTATTACATTTTTCTTATAAAAATAAAGTCTGCTTGTGTTATCTTAGACACTCATAAAGACACAATCTTTGTGGGACTTTACAGTTATAAGAGATATCTGTTTGAGTTGCTAAAACATCAGGTGAAGTAAAGTTAGAATAATTTGATCCCTATTATATGTAATTACGTATGTGATATGTAATTCTAAATATGCTAATGCCCCTAGCATTAAATTGTTGAACGTCTGAATAATAGGATTTTAGAGGTAGAAGCTTCCATTGAGATGACTTTGTTTTACACATGCAAATAATAAAAGACAAAGAGTTTTTTCTTTTTTTAAGTTCATGTAATTTGTAATTATTTAAATGTAACATTTCAGGATATTCTGGATTCACTAATGCGTATAAAAATATTGTAGACAACATAACAGAGTCCACACCAAAGCTTTTAAGTATTATTTATGAATTTCTTACAATAAATCATTTGATTTCACAATTCCAAGTCTTATGTTTTAATTCTGTTTATGTAATTGAAAAATGATTTCAGATCCAGTTTGCATGTTTGCTAAGTTTACTAATTCAAAAACATGAGGAAGAGTTGAAATTCACCCACAGAAACCAGGAGATGATATTACAATCACAGAAAAAATACCCTGTTAATTTCTACTGTAGGGTCAAGAGAATTTCTGCGACAGTTGTTCTCCAACTTTAGCTAAATCTGAATCCCTTACAGGGCTTCTTTTTTTCTTAAATCCACAGTTTAACTTAGAGCACACTGTTTGTACACTGTAGTTCCATGGATTCCTTTATTTAAATTTGTATTCTGTTGCCATATATACAATCTAACATTTCTCCCTTTTAATTATATTCACATATATATATATATATATATTTCAGTACTATTAATTGCATACATAATGTTGTGCTACCATCACCACCAACAATTATCAAAACATTTCCATCATTTCAGTAGGAGACCTGTACATTTTAAGACTTAACTTCCCATTCTCTATCCCCACCCTGTCCTGTGATAATCTCCAAAGTCTAGATTCTGACTCTATGAGTTTGCTTATTCTGTTTTTCTTTCAAATCAAGAAGCTCACACAAAATTTTCCTTTTGGGTCTGACTTGTTTCATTCAACATGATGTCTTCAAGGTTCACTCATGTTGTCACAAGTATCAGGACTTCATTCCTTTTTCAGCTAAATAGTATTCCATTATATGTATATACAAATTATGATTATCCATTGATCAGTTGATGGGCACTTTGGTTGCTTCCATCATTTGTCAATTATGAATAATACTGCTATGAATATAGGTGTGCAAATAGCAGTTCAAGCTCCTGCTTTCAATTCTTTGGGGTATACATAGTGAGATTGCCAGATCATGGGGTAGTTCTATACTTAGCTTTCTGAGGAATCACCAGGTTGTCTTCCAGAGTGGCTGTATGATTTTATATTGCCACCAGAAATGAATGAGTGTTCCTATTTCTCCACATCCTCTCCAACTCTTGTTATTTTCCTTTTTTTAATAGCAGCCATTCTCGGTGTAAAATAGTATCTCATTGTGGTTTTGATTTGCATTTCCCTTATGGCTAATGATGCTGAGCATCTTTTCATGTGCTTCTGACTATTTGTATATTTTCTTTGGAGAGATGTCTGCTCAAATCATTTGCCCATTTTTGAATTGGGCTGTTTGTTTTTTTGTTCGCATGTTGAAGAGTTTCTTTACATATTCTGGATATTAATCTGTTATGGGTTTTGCAGATTTTGAATATTTTCTTCTATTGTGTAGGGTGTCCTTTTTCCTGATAAAGCCCTTTTAGAAACAAAAGTTTTAAACTTTTATGTGGTCCCATTTATCTATTTTTCCTTTTGTTGATAGTGCTTTGGGTATAAAGTCTAAGAAACCCTTGCCTAACACAAGGTCCTGAAGATGTCCCTTATATTTTCTTCCAGGGGGTTGATAGTTCTACTGCTTACATTAAGGACTTTTAGTTGATTTTTGTCTATGATGTGAGGAAGGGATCTTTTTTTTTTTTTGCAAATAGAGATTTGTTTCTCCTTGCACCATTTGTTGATGAAGACTATTTTCTCCCAATTGAGTGGTCTTTGCTACCTTGCCAAAAAAAAGTTGGTGATAAATGTGAGGGTTGATACCTGTGCTCTCAATTTGATTCCATTACTCTATATATCTCTTTTTGTGCTAGTACTATGTTTGTTTGTTTTTAATGTGGCTTTGTAATAAATTTTAAGATCATGAAGTGTGACTCCTCCAATTTCATTTTTCTTGTACAAGATAGCTTTAGCTATTTGGGGAGCCTTGCTCTTACATATAAATTTAATGATTTGATTTTCCATTTCTGAAAAAAAGGTTGTTGTAATTTTGGGGGGGGATTGATTTGAATCTATAAATTGCTTTGAGTAGAATAGACATCTTAAAAATATTTACTCTTCCAATCCATGAACATGGAATATCCTTCTTTAATTTCTTTTAGCAATGCTTTATAGTTTTCTGTGTACAAGTCTTTTAGATCCTTGGTTAGATTTATTCCTAGATATTTTATTATTTTAGTTATTATTGTGAATCGAATTATTTTCAAAGATCAGAAACAAGACAAAGATGTCCACTGTTATTCAACAATATACTGGAAGTTCTTGCCAGAGCAATTAGACAAGAAAAAGAAATAAAATGCATCCAAATTGGAAAGGAAGAAATGAAACTTTCCTTATTTGTAGATGATATAATCTCATATGTAGAGAATTCTAAAAAATCCAACAACAAAGCTCCTAGAGCTGATAATGGAATTCAACAACATTTGAAATCCTGTATTTTATGCATGATTGTTCTGTAAGCCCACAACTTCTCTAATTAAAAATAAAAAGGGAGACTAGAAACCAAAACCACAAACATAATAACAACAAGAAAAAAAGCCAAATTGCTGGATCCTATTGCCACCATTTCTAATTCAGTTGGTTTCCAATGGGCCCTAAGAAAATGCATTTCTAACAGGGTCTTGGAATGCTAGTAAATTGAAAGAAGTCCATGCTTTGTTTTAGGAAATTTAACTCATTTGTTCTATGAAACAGCTGAAAAATAATCACATGATCATAAAATCTATGACATAGATTAATAAAGCATATGAAGCTGCTTACAAATTCTGATCATATCTTCCTGTTACAAGTGAGGTCAAATTGATGAATTTTCTTGCTCAATGATTGTTGTCCTTTTCCAAAAAAAAAAAAAGCTTCAAATTATAAAATACTAAGGGAACCTAATAGACTTAAATGTGGAAAAGTTGATTTGGCTATGCTTTCTTTTTTGGATAGAAATAAAATTGAGAATTCAGCCTCAGGTGATAGAGGATGACATTCAATTACCAACATGTAATATTTATTCAACAAATATTTATTGCAAAATTTTCCAGGACCTGTTTGTGTATCAGGGAACAAAACAAGTTTAAATCATCGACTAAGAGAGTGAGATCAGCAAAAATGATAGAATATGAGCCACACCATAAAAGGAATGAAAATACTGCTAATAACTGTAAGAATCAACTTTTTCAGAAATTCGGAAATTAACCAAAATTTATAGCAACCCAGAGAGTGCTTATTTTAAGAAAAATGGTTGAATCTTGGAAGGAACAGTGAGCTTTGTTGTTTTTTAAACTTACCTTAGTGCCATTCCCCACTTAAGTTCAGTGGAAGCCTTAAAAAGCAACAATTCACATTACTAGTGCCAGAGAGAGCAAAATGGGGCTAGAGCCCTTTCAAACTCTCATTTCCAAAGAGCTGTCATTATTTAACCTGACTCATGGTTTCCTAAAAGACTGCACACAAAAGGCTTTCTTTTATTTCACCTGGTGCCAAAGATGCTCCACATAGGGCTTTGGTTGAAAACATTTACAGGAAAATGTTTTAATCACAACTGCCTGAGATGCTGGATAACAAGGCAAGCAAAAAACTAACAAGATGCTTGGGAATGAAGAAGGAAGAATCAAGGCCTGGGAGATAGCTGTCTCATTTTTCCCTCAGCAGTGAATTTATTTCTTCATATGGATGAGAAAAAGTGATTACTGTATCTTTAACTGATGGTGAGGAAGATAATTCTATTCCTTTTTGTTTGGGTCTTAGATTCCAGTTATAAGATTCCAGTTAGGATTCCAGTTCAATACTGTGCAAATATAAAATATAGTAAAATATAATTCATAATCCAATATAATGAAGTTCAACCAGGACTGAACAGCAGATCTGTTCCAATCAGCCCCACCTCTGAAGTCCCAGCTTTGTAGAACACAAGGTGAGTCAATGAACCAAGACAGAAGTCCTGGGCTTTACTTTTAGGGCCACTAGTTATAAAATCTGGGATGCTTTGGGAAGTTTATCTGAGCATCGATTTGTTGAAATTGTCATTAATTGAGGTATCCGAAGTAAGATCAGAAGAATCTTTTAATGTCTGCATAATATGTTCAACAGGTCAAAAAATTAAATATTGTTTTTAATTTTCTTCTTTCATCCCCTTATCTCTGGCCCTTTTCCACATCTTTGTCAGTTCCACCTTCTCTAATTTCTCTTTTCCTCCTTTGTTAAGAAAGACAACTATCAGTCCAACACCAGAGTTACAAATATAAACAATATAGCACCTACCTCTCCAATGATTTCTGTAAACAAGAAATAACAGTAAGGCTTTAAAAGTAATATAATAGAAGTAAATAAAGAAAAACAGAAGCTCATAGGAAGGACATATAATGATGACAGGAGAACTCAGGCACGTCTTCCCAGAGAAGATGAACGTGAGTTTTGGAAAATGATTTGAGCCAAGCAAAGAAGCCAAGCAAAGAAGGAGTGAGTTTGGACATTTCAGACATAGCAAGTACTACATAAAGAAGCATAAAAGAGCACAATCAGTTCAGAGAGCTTTAAGTACTCTAACTTAGTTGGAGTCATACTAGAATCTCAGATTATACATTTGAGACTATTCAAATGAGAGAAAATTTAGGATGAAGTATTCCTAAAGAGTTTAGATATTTCTTTAAGTAATAATGGGTACCTCTTTGGGGTTATAAACAAAGACATAAATTATTAGACTGAATTTGAATAAAATCAATATGGCAGAAATTTGGAAATGTCTTGAAATGTAATGAGAGAAAAACTCAGTCAGTTCATAAAGATTATTGCTTTAATTCAGGAGTGGGATAATGATGGCCATAACTAACAGTTGCAATGGGGAAACAGGATCAGATGAATTTAAGATTCTTATGGGGAGACTCTGTTATGGGTAACTGATTGGATGTGGAGTATTAAAAAATTCAGAAAAAGTTAACAATGACGTATGCATTTCCAGGTCAGATGACTAAATCACCAAGTAAAAAAATGGTACCAGATAACAAACCAGAAAGGCACAAAGAAAAACTAGTTTTTCTGGGATTGGAAGTGACAGTAATGGAGTGAGAAGCAGTAAAATGTGGACATGTAAATACAGATGACTAAGAGGCAGTTATGACTATATAGACTCATGACTACGAGTCTAGAGTTTGGAATATCAGGGAATAAGACAGATCTGCTGTATGTGTTGATCAATGAAATCTCTTCATTAAATCATAAAGACATAAATGAAAGGAGAAAGAAAAGGAGCTCTTTATGTTAAGGACGCAACTGCTCTTTATCGCTCTTTGTCTTGTTTCTAAGGTGCCAGCCAGCTATCAAACCAGCAATGCTTGATTGGTTTTGAAATGTGGCATGGGTAGCGAGCACGTCTGTTCAGACTCCTGTAATGTGTTTTGATCAGTTTTTAAATTTTAGCTGCTGAAAAAGGGAAAGGAAGTTTATGTTCAGGTCTCTTTCTAGACCCTCTGTTCTGTTCCAAAGGCATGTCTCCATCATTATGGTAACTCTATGCACTTTTAAAAAAATTGCTATAGCTTTATAGTAAATCTTCAAATCAGATAATGTAAGTCTTCCATCTTTGTATTTCTTTCATAAAATTGGTTTAGCTATTTCTTTGTTTTCTATATAAATTTTAGAAGAGCATATCAATTTCTCAAAAAAAATCATGATGAAATTTTGAGTGTAAGTGGCAAATTTACCCAGAAATTAATTTGGTGAATTGACATTTTAACAATATTGCTTTGGTATATTTCTCCATTTATTGATGTCTTCTTCAATTTCTCTCAGTAGTATATAGTTGTTGTTAGCATAAAGACCCTGCATTTATTTTGTTACATTTTTTCTCATGTATTTCATGTTTGCTAGATATTGAAGTGTTATTTTTCAATTCATTTTTCAGTTCTGAAAAATAATATATAGAAATATTGCTGATTGTTTTTTATATTGAGCCTGACCATGAAACTATGTTAAATTTACTTACAAGTCTTAGTTCTTTTTTTGTAGAGTCTTTGGAATTTTCAATATATTTGACTGTGGTGGTTTGAAACTGTATGTACCTCAGAAAAACATATTCTTATATTGAATCCATTTTTGTGGGTGTAAATCCATTCTAACTAGGACCTCTTGATGTTGTTTCTTCAGTTGAGTAATGACCCATCTCATACAGGATGAGTCTTAATCCTATTCCTAGTGTATTTTATAAAAGGAATAAATTCAGACATAGAAAGAAAGGAAGAAAAGACAGGAAGGAAGGAAGTCATGCAAGCAAGCAAGAAAGTAAGTCTTGGATGCAAGAAGCTGAAATCAATAAAGTCCAGAAGAGGAGAGACCAACAGAAGGTACTGTGGGCCTTGCCATGTGACAGGGGAGCCAAGGATCCCTGACAGCTGGTCTTTGGCAAAAAAGCATACATAGCCTTTGATGCCTTGATTTAGATATATTACTGGTCTCTATCTATAAGCTGCTAAATTACCAATTTTTAAGCCAATCCATTTTATGATATTAGCCTGGGTAGCCTAAGAAACTAAAAGAGCTAAATTTTAAATTTTGTCTGTGAAAAAAAAAATTAAATCTTCCCTTCTAATCTATGTGCCTTTTATTGCTTCTTCCTTCCATATTGCTTGGGCTAGCACCTCCAGCACAAAGTTGACTAAAATTGGTAAAAGTAGGTATCCTTGCTTGTGTGCATGTGTGTATGTGTGTCTGTTTGTCTGTGTTTTGAAGCTTTACAATATTTTTTAAACCTTATATCTAACTGAGGTTACATAAGCAGCCAAAGTACAGTGCTCAAAAGTTACTTGGATTGATTTTTTTTTTCCTTAATGGGTTGTTGTGTTATAATTTTAATGTATGGTTAGATTCATGCTATTCAACCATTTAAGATTACACCTATGATTCTTATTGGTTTAATTTTATGTTTGAATCCTTAAAACTATTAGCATTTATTCAAAAAGTCAAAACTATATTAGAAAAGAAAATGCAGAGGAGTTCAATCTCTTCTCTTTTGCATTCCTATCCACTCCTTGCAGCATACCAGTTTCTTTATTTTCTGGTTTCTTTTATCTTCCCCTATTCTTTGTCTTCTTTACCTCTTTTGGTTACTTTTGTAACTTTAATATCCATATTATCTTTAGAAAGTCTTAAATAATATTTCAGTGTACCTCCTGAACAATAGAAGGATTTCGGAACACATTAGCAACAGTCTTCACACCATACCTAGATTTACATACAATTTTGTCTGATGCTTTAATAATTTTAAACCCCCAAAATAATCTGCTGTTATTTTATACAGACAGTGTTAATTTGGATTTACCTATAATTTCATATTTTTATTTGCTTATTATTTCTTTCTGATTCTTAGACCAAATCTCTGGGATTATTTCCACCTTTTAAATACAACCTTTGGAATGCCAATTGATGAAAACTTATCTATGGTAAACCTTCCGATTTTGTTAAACTAATTCTATTTTATTCCTCTTCTTGAATAATGATGTTGCCAGATGCACAATTGTAGTTTGAAACACAATTGTAGGTTGACAAGGATTTTCTTTCCACAATTGGTAGATATAGTTTCCCTATCTTCTGGCTTCCATTCTTTTTGTTGTTGTTTGCAAATGGATATCCAGTTTCCCTAGCACATTTGTTGAAGAGACTATTCTTTCTCATTCAGTGAACTTGGCATTCTTGTCAAAAATCAATGGCCATAGAGGTGAGGGTTTATTTATACACTTTCAATTCTATTCCATGGTTCTGCATGTCTTTCTTTGTGCCAATACTATTCCTTTCAATTACTGAGCTTTTAAATAAATGTTTAGAACATTTGTTGTTTCTCAAGATGATTTTGACTATTCGGGGGCCCTTACCTTTCCATATAAATCTGATGTTTAGCTTTTCCATTTCTGCAAAGAAAGCTGTTGGAATTTTTATTGGGATTGCCCTGAATCTGTAAGTCACTTTTGGCAGAATTGATATCTTATTGATATTTAGTCTTCCTTTCCATGACCATGGACTATCCTTCCATTTATTTAGGTCTTCTTTGATTTATTTTAGCAATGTTTCATAGTTTTCCACAGATAAGTCCTTTACATCTTTGGTTAATTTTATTCCTAGATATTGACTCTTTTAGTTGCTATTCTAAATGGATATTTTTCATTTCATCTTCAGATTGCTTATTGCTAGCATATAGAAACATTAATGAATTTTACATGTTCATCTTGTACCCTGCTACTTTGCTGAATTATTTTATTATCTCTAGTAGCTTTTTGGGGATTTTCAAACTTTTCTCTATATAGGATCATGCCATCTGCAGATAGTAAAAGTTTTACTTCTCCCTTTCCAATTTGGGTGTCTTTTATTTCTTTTTCTTGTCAATTTGCTCTGATAGAACTTCCAGTAAACTGTTGAATAACAGTGGTGACAGTGGGTATCTGTCTTGTTCCTGATCTTTTAGGCAAAGCTTTCAGGCTTTCATTATTGAGTATGATGTTCTCACAAAGGATTTTTCATATATGTCCTTTATCATATTGAAGTTTCCTATTCTTACTTTTCTAAGCATTTTTGTCAATACGGGTGCTGAATTTTGTCAAATGCCTTTTTGACATCAATTGAAATGACACTGTGTTTTTTTCCTTCATTCTCTAAATGTAGTGTTTACATTAATTGATTTTCTTATGTTGAACAACCTTTGCATACCCAGAATAAATCCCAGGTTCTGGCTCATTTTTGGAGTCCTTTCCCATGTTGCCAGGACATTTACACCCCTGGGTGTAAAATTTTTTTCTTCTAACTTTTGGCTGTTGTGAATAATGCTCTTATAAACATTGGTGTACAAGTGTTAATTTGTAACCATATTTTCACTTTCTTTGGGCATATACCTGGAAATGGAATTGCCAGATCATGGTAATTCTTTATTTAACTTTTTGAGGAAAGGTCATATAGCTTTCCTAGGGAGCTACATATTTTACATTCCCGCCAAAAATGCACCAGAGTTCCAATTTCCCTGCATCCTCTCCAACACTGCTTTTTCAATTTTTAAAATAACAGTCGCCGTTGTAGGTGTAAAGTGGCATTTCATTGTAGTTTAGGTTTGCATTTCCCTCATGGCTAATGATGTTGAGCATCTTCTTCCATACTGATTGGTCATTTGTTTATCTGCTTTGGAGAAATATCTATTCACATTCTTTGTCCAGTTTTCAGCTGCGTTGTTTGTCTTTCTGTTTTTGCAGTTAATGACTCTTAAGAATAATGCTACTATGAATATTTGTGTACAAGCCTTTATGTTGGGATAGATTTTCATTTCTTTGGGGTAAATGCTAAGGAATAGGTTTGCTGGATAATACATCAAGTATACTTTGAACTTTATAAGTTGCTTTAATATTTTCCATATGTCTGTGTTGTTTTTCAACCAGCAATGTTTGAGAGTCCTGTTTGTTTCTTATCCTCCTTAAAATGTGGAATTGTCAGTCTTTTATTTCTAGTCATTCTAATGACTTTGTAAAGGTATCTCATGGTGATTTTTTTTTAGACTTTGTTTTGTATGCTATTTGGTTGGGTACACTTAATTCATTTTCCATGTGACTATTCCATTACTGCAGTACCATTTGTTGAATTATTTTTTGGGGGGTGGAATGCACAGGACAGAATTGAAACTGGTTTCCCACAAGGCAAATGAGAATTCTACCACTGAACTACCCTTGCGACCCCCTTCTCATGGTGATTTAAAATTATCCTGATCACTAATGATCCTGACCACAGCAGCCACTGTAGAAGACAAATTGGCAGTTCCTCAGGAAGCTAAGTATAAAATTAGACTATGATCTGGCAACCCTACTACTAAGTATATACCCAGAAGAATTGAAAGCATGGACTCAAACAGATATTTGCACACTGATGTTCATAGTGGCATTCACAATTGCCAAAAGGTGGAAGCAACCCAAGTGTTCATCAACAGATGAATGGATAAACAAAATGTGGTGTATATCTATCTATCTATCTATCTATCATCTATCTATCTATATATATATCAATATTATTCATCTTCAAGAATGAAGTCCTGATGCATGAAACAACATGGATGAACCTTGAAGACATCATGTTGAATGAAATAAACCAGACTCAAAAGGAAAAATATTGTATGATCTCATTGATATGAAATAGAATGAGCAAATTCAGAGAGCTAGAACCAAAAATATAGTTTACCAGGAGATTGATTGGGGTTACAGAATATTTGTACCAATAGTCAATGTAGGCCGATGGTAAAGGTTTGGAAATTGATGGTGGTGATGGCAGCACATTCTTGTGAGTGTCATCAACAGCACTGAACTGTATGGGTGAATGTAGTTAAAAAAGGAACCTTTGAAATGTATATACTACTAGAATAAAAACTAAAACGTAAAATAGAGGACTGTACAACAGTTTGAACCCTACTATAGATTAGGAACTATAATTAATAGTACAAGTATAAGAATGTTTTTTCATGAATTATAACAAATATATCATACTAATAGAAGGTGGTGATACTTGGGTGGTATATGGGAAAAATACACCTAATATAAGTAATGGATGGTAGGACTAATTAATAACCTTTGATCAATTGTAACAAAGATAACTACTGTCAAAAAATAGTACAATTATAAAATAAAGTGTTATCATCAATAATAACAAATGTTCCCACCAACACAAAGTGTTGGTGGTGGGTCGTGCAAAGGAATCCTGTATTTTTTGCTTGATCATTTTGTAAACTTACAACTTCTCTAATAAAATTTAAAAAAAAAAGAAAGAAATTCATCATGCCTTCTTTAAAATCCATACTTCCATAAAATATCATTGGCTACATTTGTTACTTTAAAACTGCAAGACCATCTACAATAAAAACACAGACCTAAAAAAACAATAATAAATGAACCCACATGTACCAACACCTAGATGCAATGATTACATTTTTAAATGTTTACTTCATAGATATCATTTTTCTTCTTTTATTTCCCTTCTGCTAAATTATTTTTATGTATTCCTAAATATTTAAATATACCAAAGTATATTTAATCCTTATATACTTTGGTATGAATCTTTAAATGTATGGCCAATTTCTTAACTAATTGGCCAGTATTAGGTTAATCATTTCTAGCTTTTGATTTAAAGATACTGGTAATGATGTAAATACACCTAACAAAACGAATAGTACTACCTTTTTAATCTAATTCCCACCCTATAGTAAAATGTTCCCAATTACTCAAAATGTCAGTTTTTTTAAAAATGAGGATACAAATAATACATTTTGTTTTATGCTCCTTTTGATTAAGAGTAACAGCACCCTTTGTATTTTCCGTGGAAAGTAGATCAATTGTCTATAGAATATCCTATTACTATCTGAAGTTGTCATTTTACATCTTTGTAGTGTCATTTAACTCATCTCCTTTTTTCCATATGTAAGCTAAGGAATTTAGCTTATGCATCTATTTAGATTCAGACAACATTTTTGGCAAGAATGCTTAGTAGTTATTACTGGATTTTCATCATGCACCACACTGGAATGCACATAGTGCCTTTGGTTGTCCTCTTTCAGGGATGCTAAGATTGACCAGGAGGTTCAGATGCTGAAGCCTAACTCTTTCATTTTAAAGGACACCATTAACCTTTCTTCTACTAGTGTTATTCCATTGATGTTTGTTACAGAATCAATTATTTCATTAGATATCCATTGGGTTTTCCCCAACTCTATAATTTCCCCATATTTATTAATTTGAATCTATATTGTAAGGGATTTTGACTTGTCAACTAGAACCACCTGATTACTCTACAATACCAATCATACAGAAAAGTCAGGGTAAAATCTTAATTATTCCTTTATAGTTTTCAATTTTCATATTAAGCTACTGATATAGTTCTAGAAAGAAACTTAAAAAATCATTGGTATTTTATTGGAGTCATTTTTAATTAAAAAAAATTCTTGGGATTGTTTTTTTAGGGTAGGTAAATATTTCTTAACTAGAACACATAAAAGAAAGGAAAATAAAATTAAACTTAATTAAAATTAAGAGCTTCTGTTCACCAAAGGCAGAGGAAAGAAAAGCCACACAGTTGAAGATATTTTTATTACATAAATCCAACATAAAACTTGTATCCAGAATATATACAGTTAAACCTCATTTTGATATACTATACTTTATTGCACTTTGCAGATATTGTACTTTTTACAAATTGGGTTTGTGGCAACCCTATGTCCTTGAGCAAGTCAATCGGCACCATTTTTCCAACAGTATGGGCTCACTTTGTGTCTCTGGGCCACATTTTGGTAGTTCTCACAATATTTCAAACTTTGCCATTATTATTATGTCTGTTAAGGTGATCTGTGATCTTTGTTGTTACTATTATAATTATTTTAAGGTATCATGAACCATGCCAACATAAATTGGTGAACTTAATTGATAAACGTTGTGTGTTCTGGCTGCTTAACAGACCAACCATTTCCCCATCTCTCTCCCTCTTTTCAGGCCTTCCTATTCTCCATAATCCACCAATATTGAAATTAGGCCAATTGATAATTCTGCAGTGGCCTCTAAAATGTTCAAGTGAAAGGAAGATTTTCATGTCTCTCACTTTAAATCAAAAGCTAGAAATGATTAACCTCAGTAAGGAAGTCATGTTGAAAGCTGAGATGGGCCAAAAGCTAGGCCTCTTGCACCAAACAGTTAGCCAAGTTGTGAATGCAAAGGAAAAGTTCTTGAAGGAAATTAAAAGTGCTACTCCAGGGAACAAAATGATAAGAAAGCAAAGCAACCTAATTGCTGACACAAAGAAAGTTGTAGTGGTCAGGACAGAAGATCAAGCCAGCTACAACATTTCCTTAAACTAAATCCAGAGCAAGTTCCCAACTCTCTTTGCTTCTGTGAATTGAGAGGTGAGGAAGCTGCAGAAGAAAAGTTTGAAGCTGGCAGAGGTAGATTCATAAGGTTTAAGGAAAGAAGCCACCTCCATAACGTGACCGCGCAGGGTGAAGCAGCACGTGCTGAAGTAGAAGCTGCAGCGCGTTATCCAGAAGATCGACATAAGATAATTGATGAAGGTGGCTACACTAAACAACAGATTTTCACTGTAGCTGAAATGGCCTTCTATTGGAAGAAGAGGCCACCTAGGACTTTCATAGCTAGAGAGGAGAAATCAAAGCCTGTCTTCAAAGCTTCAAAGAACAAGTTGACTCTCTTGCCAGGGGAAAATGCAGGTGACTTTAAGTTGAAGTCAGTACTAATTTACCATTCTGAAAATCCTAGGGCATAATTCTTTAGCATAATCCTTAAGAATCATGTTAAATCTACTCTATCTGTACTCTATAAATGGAACAACAATGCCTGGATGACAGCTCATCTGTTAATAACATGATTTACTGAATATATAAGCCTACTGTTGAGATGTATTTCTCAGAAAAAAACAGTCCTTTCAAAATATGAACTCATTAACAAGGCACCTGGTCACCCAAGAGCTTCAATGGTAATATGTAATGAGATTAATGTTTCCATGCCTGCTAACACAGCATCCATTCTGTAGCCTATGGATCAATTAATTATTTCAAGTTGGAGTCTCGTGATTTAAGAAATACATTTCATAAGACTATAGCTTCCATAAATAATGATTCCTCCGATGGATCTGGGCAAAGTAAATTGAAAACATTCTAGAAAGATGTCACCCTTCTAGATGTAATTTAGAACATGTGTAATTTATGAGATGAGGTCAAAATATCAACAATAACAGGAGTTTGGAAGAAGTTGATTCCAACTCTCATGGATGACTTTGAGGAGTTCAAAACTTCAGTGAAGGAAGTTACTGCAGGTGTGGTAGAAATGGCAAGAGAACTAGAATTAGAAATGGAGTCTGAAGATGTGACTGATTTGTTGCAATCTCATGATAAAATTTTAACCATGAGGAGTTGCTATGTGGATAAGCAAAGAAAGCAGTTTCTGGAGATAGATTCTACTCCTGTTGAAGATGCTGTGCACATTGTTAAAATAATAGCAAAGGATTTAGAATATTACATAAATTTAGTTAATAAAGCAGTGACATGGTTTGAGAGTATTGACTCCAATTTTGAAGGAAGTTCTACTGTGGGTAAAATGCTATCAGATAGTATTGCTTGCTACAGAGAAATATTTTATGAAAGGAAGAGTTACTCAATGCAGCAAAACATATTGCTTTCTTATCTTAAGAGATTGCAAAAGCCACTCCAACCTTCAGTAACCCCCACCCTGATCAGTCAGCAGCCATAATTAAGCAGACAAGACCCTCTACCAGCGAAAGATTACAACCCACTGAAGGTTTAAATGATGATTAGCATTTTTTAGCAATAAAATATTTTAAAATTAAGGTATGACCATTGTTTTTATAGACATAATGCTATTGCTCACTTAATATAATATAGTATAGTGTAAACATAACCTTTGCATGCACTTGGAAACCAAAAAAATTTTGTGACTCACTTAGTAGCAGGGATCTGGAACCAAACTCACAATAACTCCAAAATATGCCTGTAATTGTGAATCTAGGGGAGGCAGTCACCAATTATCCATACTAATTTAATTGTTCCATGCTGCCAAGAGAGTATTCCTGGAAGCAGTGGTAAAAAAATCTAAAAATGATACATCTCTTTCTCTTGTTTGGCTCATTTCCTAGTAACATTGCAAAGCACTGTACTCCCTGCCTTTCAACCACTCTAGCATACATTATTCAAAAATCTCTCTTTTGTATATTCTTTCCTCCCTCAATAAATCTTGTGATGGTTAGGTTCTGAAGTCAATTTGGCAAAGTGATTATTCCCAGTCATCTGGTCAGGCAAGCAGTGGCCTGACCATTGCTACAAGGATGTTTCATGGCTGGTTGATAAACCAGAAGGCTGGGGTATTAAATCATCAGTTAGTTGATTGCATCTGGGGATGATTACATCAACTAAGGCATGCTTCCCAAAATGACAAAATCCAAACAGTTGAGGACTTTGAATGAAGAAGAGAGATTCTTTCATTGCTTCTTCAGCCATTGGGCCTCTCCTGTGAAGTTTATCCAGACCTTTCATCAGAGCCACCAGCTTCAAAGCCTGCCCTATGGATTCTGGACTCTTCCATTCCCGTGGTTGTATGAGACACCTGTATAAATCTCATATTTACAGATCCCTCCTGGGGGTTCCATTTCTCTAGAGAACCCTGACTAACACAGCTCTCAATAGCCCAATGTAACTTGAGTTCCTCTGTTTTAGATCTTTAAAAAGACTATACCATGTAATGTGTTCCAAATCCACAAACTTTTCTTGGATTTTTCTGGGATTTCCAAGTTCATATGAATAATTCAAGGAAAGTATCTTGTAAATAACAAACTTATGTGTGAGTTTAGATGAATAAAATTCAGGCATCATAAGGGATAAGCAGAGTTGGTCAATTCATTCTCTAAATTTTCCAGTGATACATTCCTTTCCTGCTATTCCAATTAAACGAATAGAAAATCAAATATAAACCCCTCTCAATCACATTTTGTGTTATCAATCTTCCTGGCTCCTTATAAATTCTGAGGAATGCCTAGAGTTGGGGACATAAGACATCTTTCTAATACCACCAACCTACTACTGCAACCAAAGGAGCTTGGTTTTGTCTATAGCTCCTTGTGACAAAGCTACAATTAATAAGTGAAAACTGTGAAGAAATATACTGTGTCTCAATATAACACGTAAGTGACCTTTAAATGATTTGGGCTTTCTTAAAGATAAGAATATCTTATCTTGAGAAATATCAACATTCTCTAAAATCTGTAAAGCAAACCCTGAGGGAAATATAACAGGAGTCCAGTATTGGTGGTAAATTACCTCAATATTTCTTTTCAACTGAAAAAAATGTTGGTCTATGATTTATGCAGTACATTTAGCCTATTTTAACAACTATTCAGCATATCTTTTAAAATAGTTCATTGATGAGAACTGCATGGATCATGATATGTCATTGGGGGTTTGGAGGAATGCATGATCATTGGAACCCCTGAAACATACCTTGGAATTTGAGATCTTTTATTCTGACTCATTATTTATGAAACACTGTAACAGTATCACAAAATGTAAATTCAGTAACTTCCAACAGGCTCTGACACCAACTGCAAATATTACTGTAACTCAATCAGTTCAGTTCTGACTCTAAATATCTGAAGTTAAGGCCAATACCACAGGTTAAGGGCAAACCTCTTTAAGAGGTTTCAGACACCATACCCAAGTTCAGGGGCTAGGATGTCTGCACTTTTGACTGACGGGCTACAAATTCAGGGTTCCTACCACCCATTTATTGGATAAGAATGACTCACAGAATCACTGAAAGCATTATACTCTCAATTTTTGTTTTATTATAGTAAAAGGATACAAAAAAGAGATACAGAGGGCAGTTCCTGGATGGGTCTCAAATGCAAGCTTCCCTTTTCCTTTCACCTGGAGTCAAGATACATTACCCTTCAGGCACAGAAATGTATCTTATCAATTGTAGAAGCTCACAGGAGCTTTCAATGTCCTGCATTTATATATGGTCTCATAATGTAGGTATGATGAATAGAATCAATGAAGCAATGTCCTTGTGGATTTATTCAATGCGTAGCCTCCCTCCTCTTCCAGAGGATGGGGAAGTGGGCTGATAATATGTGGTTCAAAGCCCCACGCCCCAATTCTATGGTTGGTCTTTTGGGTGTGGCCAGTTCCCCACCTTAAGCCTGCAGGTGTGGCTGTCCAACCACAGTCATCAATTAAGATATGAACTATTAGGTGTGGTCCCGGACCAGTCATGAAAAACAAAAGACCCTCCTATCGTGGAGAATTCATAGATTGCTTCCCTAGGAATTGGGACAAACACAAACCTAGCTTTTCCTTATACTATAGAAGCTTCTCTTAGCACGTATCAGATGACAATTTATTTGTGAATGATAGGTGAAGTACAAGATGCAAGACAGTTTATTTATGTCTGCAACAACACAGATTGAGCATAAGCCTAAACATATATCCAGACGAGTTAATGCTGAGGAGTACCATGACATTGATTCTCAACATGCAGAGTGTAAGCCAGGAGCAAGAGTATTATTATCTTGTAGTTTTGTAAGAAATGCAAAATTCTAGGCTCCATCTGATACCTACTAAATTTGAATCTATGCTACCCTGTTTCCCAATGATTTATATGCACATTCAAGTTTGAGAAGCCTTGTGCCTCTAAGCACAACTTTAAAGGTGCAGAAATAATTCAGAAGCCAGCTTTTTATCCCCTGAAAATATTTCTGTTAATAGAAAATAACCGGACACAAAAACAATCATGATCAAAGGGAAGAATTTCTCTAAAGATCAGATTTTTGCTCAAGATCTCATGATTCATAATCACACACTGGAACTATTCAATTTGCATTACAATGCAAAATTGTAATTGTAATTTCTGTGACACTTTATGCAAAGGGTTTGCTTACCTATTTCAAGAGCTTCTGATTTAGATGCACTTTAGAATATGAAATCAGTAGGGACAGACCTTGATGATAATTTACTGTCCAGTCTTCCATAAAATGTCATACATGAATAGATAATTTTCAAATCATTTTAATTCTGATACTGAGAAGGTGGGGAAGATTTACAGACTACCAGAACCAAGGTCAAACATCTTTTTCTTTCTATCATTAATTTCGTATTTTCTAGCCAATAGCTATAAAGGGCAGACCTTTTCAAATAGATACCATCATTTCCTGCAGCTGACAGTGTGAATTGGATTATCTAATAATAGGTGTGGTGGTTAAATGAGTAAAGTTAATGTTGCTTTCCTTCTCATTATGATTCAAGAGCGTCATTGTAGGAAAGATTTTAAGAAATAAAGCCCAGATCAAATTGTTTACCTTGCACACTTTAATCTCAGCAATTTGATATGATACTTTGCAGCTTGATTCTGGAAAGAACCTTTAATCAAACCCACTTGAAACCTCCTCAAAATCAGCAAACTGAGTTATGCCAGTCACTCTATCTTCCAGAAATATGCTGCGCTATTTTTCAAAACTGTAGTGTGCATAAAGATCAGTCTGAGAACTTGTTAAACACAGATGCCTGGGGCCCAACCCAAGAATTCAGATAATTAAGCCCAAAGATTTCTGTTTCTAAACAAGTCTCTAGGTGATATTGACACTGGTGGTCTTAGAACCACACTTTTGAGTGATACTGTTCTACAGCATGAGAAAATATTGTGCAATAAGTCCTCTTTCACATTATTTCATATTTTGCATAGAAAAGGTTTTCTTCCCCTTTTCTTCATTTACATTGAAATCTTTTCTTCTGTCCTCTAAATAGACATATTTCTCAAGAATATACCTTTGGTTCTTGTCTCTTCATCTTTCCTTCTATTTTTAATTCAGCAACTATGTATTGAGAATCTATCAAACATTAAACTTGGTTCCAGTGACCAAGTAAGGTGAAACCCATGGGTTGTGTGCCACTTCCTCCAGTATTATCTCCATTGTATATGATTTTGCAGAAATTTTCATAATCCTGTTCCCCTACTCCTTTGCCTTCCCAGTTTTCTTTATTTGTTTAACTCATATAGTTTTATTTTGTTCTATCTTGGATAGAAATGTTCTGAAACATATCCTAAGTCTTGATTGAAAGCAGGTTCAAAACTGGACAAAATTTTCTCAACATCCAATTTTGATTCATCTGAATTTTCTCCATTAGGTTCAGTAATTTTACAGTTCTGGGACTGTATCATAAAATTGTAACAATCTTTTCAACATAACACTACCTTCTCCTGATACATATACATATGTGTTCAAGCACACATACACACATATACACATACACAAAACTGTGATGGGTATTTGGAAAATTTGCAAGATCACAGGGAGGATGAAATAAAATTTCATATCTAAGGATATTGGTACAAGGCAAATATTTATGGTATTTATTTTATTCATTTCAATTAATGTATTGATGGAGCATAAAGATCATAATATAAAAGATTCTTTTTCATTGTACTTGCAAGCATTTTTTTCTTTAGTTTATGTCATGCCTCTCTGAATCTCATCAGGCAAATATGTACCTCAAAATATTGTTTCTGCTACAACAGGCTGGATTTGACTACAGCAAGAATAAGGGCTCTCTAAAAGGATTGTGAAAAAAGGCAACTAAGAAGACCAATGTGCATGCTTTAAAAATAAGGAAAAAAATGGTTAAAGGATTGGTGATAATAATATGTACTTTATTTTGTCTTATATCCTTTAAGGAACTTCAAGGAGGCATAAGCCTGTGGTATACATTTTTTTTTTTGTATGTTGTATGGTGGGGTCACATTATTGCAGCACCATTTGCTGAATTTTTGTTTTTGTTTGTTGTTTTTGTTTGTTTGTTTTGCTTGTTTGTTTTTGGAAAGCGCATGGACCAGGAATTGAACCCGGCTCTCCCACATGGCAGGTGAGAATTCTACACCTGATTACCCTTGCACTCCCTGGTATACACTTTTTAAAATCAATTAATAGGCAACCTCAAATAGGTTTTTTAATGAATACAAAGCCAATGCATGTAAAATGCCTAGCAAATAAAAATATTACATATTATTATCTTATTACTAAAAAACAGTTGAGAGCAAGCCTAGAAATAATTGTCTAAACATAGTTCTAAAAGAAATTACTTGGCTCCACCATAGAATTTTATCTGGTTACTCTCTTTTATTAATAAATTAGCCCTAAAAATATAAAGGATTTGGATGGCAGTGACACCAAAAATATACCTCTGTACAAGTAATATGTGTTTGACATTCTTGGGTTCTGCTGCAGTAAGTGTTTAGAATGTGGTAAGAAGACTCTTCAAAGGCTGTCTTTAAAACTACTGACCTCCAGCTCTCAGAACAACCTCAAAACTTAACAGTTTGGCCAGATGTTTTGATACTAATTAAACCATTGAGTCAAGGATAGGAAAGGAGCAAACATTATCTCTCTATTCTATGTTAAAAATCACATCAATTTTACATTGTTGATGTTAGATATTTTCTCCCAGGGAAGTGTGTACTGCAAAAGCAGAGTTTAGATGCTTGAAGATGATGATACCAATGTTACTAGCTTTTAATACTGACAATATTATCTTTGTTTTTCTAAGAAACTCTTGAGTATTCTCCAATGAAATGTTATAAATCTAACCATAAAAATGCCCCTGTTACTTGGTACTTGGAATTATAACCATAAAGAGGAGCAGAATAAATTAAAAGAGAAAAATATTCATGGCATATGGTTTCTTTGGAGAGAAGAATCAGTGGGTCTTCCTACTCAAGTCAGGTAGAGAAGAAATAATGGAACAGAGAAATCTTCATTTGTAGAAGTAGGGCAGGATGTGGTCTTGACTATCGAAGCTTATCAAGAGTGGGAACATTTCTATGCTTTGTTAAATAGTGTCATTTTCAAAGCCAATGGTCCCAAATAACTACTGTATTTTTACAGGAAAATATATATTTGTGCTATCCTCAGTGAGAATGCCTTAGGAACAATCTCTTAATGAGACATTGCAATTTAGGAGCAATTGTTTATATTTTGAAATTAGCTCTGAAAAATGGTAATTTAATTGAGCCCCACTATGGGTGATTTATACAATATTCATTTATTTTAATATCAAATAACTAAGCTAATTCAAATATAGTAATTAGAAGGAGGCATCCAAAACAGAATATTTGACCTGACAGTAATCTTAGAGATAATTTCCTTCTGTGATTAAAAACACTTAATAACTAGAACTTTAGTTAATTATCTTAATCCATATTTGTAAAGAATTAAAATGGAATGGAAGTCATCCACCTGAAATTTATGTGTATATTTGATGCAAGATCATAAAAATCTCTTTACTTCATCAACGTGGGACAATTTACCAGAGACATTCAGCTCTGCTAAAAGCCCAGTGTGAAACTTCCAGCCCAAGGTGTTCTCCAAAGGCTTATCCTGTATCTCACAAAACATCATAAATTACATATACCTTTTTCATTATGTCCCGACATAGCCGTCCCTTAGTGGAACTCTAGATGAAAGACACACAAGAGTTCATAGATGGGTACTAGGCATTAAAGGGAGATGTTGTGGGTCCGGGGAATGCCTTAATTTACTGAACAGATCAGTGAAACCCTAAACATCCCTTCCCTGAAAATAGAATTCCACTCAATTATTTCACAAAAGTTGCTACTTCAGTTTGACTTTTTGAATCAGCTTCTTCCTGTAAAATGCCTCTGTTTACAAATCCAGAGTATTTGATTTAACAGGAGGGCTGAGGGAGTGACGATCAAAATCTGTTGGACAGATCCTTAAGGGAAAAAGGAGACAGTTCCAGGCAGGGGGGAATCTTTGAGGGATGGAACCGGTCATCCTGTTCCTGGGTTATGAGTTCATGGAAGAGTGAAAAGCATGCAGGCATCATCGCAAGGAAATCACAATTAACTTAGAGATGTGATTTTAAGCTCTTTGAAGGTAGTAGCATAATGTTTTAATTTTTTGTATCTTTCATATGACTGGAATACAGTAAATGCCTAATAATATTTATTCCATTACCACCCAAACTTATCTAAATGACTATTTTTTCTCATCATTTCAAAAAACAAAAGATGCATTATTTTCTTTTTTTTATCCTGGTCTAACCACTTCCATTTGGATGAATGCCAACACTGATGAATGTGACATTTCATCATAACTAAGAAAGTTAATTTATTCTAAATTTGCTTGAGCATAAAACTTTGTAAAGATTACATTTTTCCCAACTCCTTTGGGTTTCTTTTGCCTTTCTCCATAAGAAGATTTTAGCAGGATCAGTAAAATAACTTTATTTTGGATTCTCCAAATTTACCATTTGTATGTAAATTTTCCTCAAAATAGTATCAAGTAATTAAGGGATGTGATGTTTATTGCCTCCACCTCCAGGCACACTATGCTTCAGCCTAAAATGGTTTCCACTGGTTCTTTACTTTTGCTTGTCTTTTCATAATTCTCTGTTGTAGTGTATTGCTCTTTATGCACAACCAGATACCTGTTTATCCAACTACTACTTATCTTTTAAGATCCATTCCTATTGCTGTTCTGTGAAGACATTCTCCGCTCCCCCAGGAGAATAAGCTGCATTTTACTCTGAGTTCCCAGAATACTTTTACCATTCATAGAATAGAAATGTTATCATGGCATCTCTATTGAAAGACTATATCTCAGAGTTATACTTCTGTAAATTTTTTATCTGCCTATGGTCACCCTATAAAGATGACTTCAGTAGTTTTGATGTCGCTGCCATATAGTCAACTCTGTCTGAATTCTGGAGTCATATGACAGATGAGGAATGCACGCCAAAGATCCACTGTTATGCGTGGTAGAGTGCAACCACTGAGTGGTTCAAGCTGCAGTACTCTGTTTTCCTCTTTATATATTACAGCAATGCGTGGACAGAAGTCCTAGGATATGAAAGCTGTCAGGAGGTACCTTAGTTAAGATGGATCTTCCATTTTATTTCATGTATCTCTTAGTTTTCTTCTGCTTTCCTTATTTTCACAGCCATATACATATCAAACACAAAGAAGTGGTAAGTTCCTTACTCATGTCTTTGTTTGCCAGGGCTGCTAGGACAAATGCCACATGAATTGGCTTAAACAAGGAGCATTCATTGTCTCATGGTTGTGAAGGCTGGAGTGCCAAAGTGGAGATGTTGGCATGACCGTGCTTTCTCCCAAAGTCAGGAGCATTCTGATAATAGCAGCCCTTCATTACACAGTGACCTTTCTCTCTCTTTCCTGGCTTCTTCTGACTTCTGTTGACTCACTGCATTTGAACTTACTCTCTTTATAAGGCTCCAATCATATGGATTAAGGCCTACTCTGATTCATTTTGTCCATACTTAGTAATGAAACTATGGGTGAGATAGCTGGAAGTTCCAAATTACTGTCATAACTAAAAATCAGGATTCAAGCCAAAGCTTGCTTCTCAGGACTTCTTCCCCTTCCATAATTAATTTTTTTTTCCTGAGTGCATTTTATAGGCGATGAAACTTCACTGCAGATTGTAAGCTGGAACATGTTAGAAACACAGGTGACCCCTGAGACACTAGAAACAAAATTCACCCTCCTCAGAACCAAAATTATAAGGATGAAATAACAATGGAAATAAATAAAATATGAGAAGTCTCTCAACTAAGAAAACCTGGTCCATAGGCATATTTCTACTATATATATAAACAATCAGAATATGCCAACCTAAATCCTCAACATTATCCCCACCTCCCTTTGTCTCATCCCATAAATCTCCTTAATTCTTAGATTGGGGAAACAAATTTGAGCTTGCCTCTTGTCTCCCTATTGGTGGACATTACAATAAAACTCTTTTCTCAAAATCCTGATGTCATAATATTGGTTTCTGTGCCCATTGGGCAGCAAGCACATTGCTCAGTAAAAATAGGATCTTGAGATCCTATTCACAAATGAGTCTACACCTTAACTGATAATTATATCTTCAAAGTTTCCTTTTACAAGTGAGTTTATACCTGGAGGAACACGGTTAAAACTTGGACATGTCTTTTGTGAAGTACACGATTCAGTCCCCAACAACTGGCTTCTTCTTGCACAACCAGGGAAATGAATTGTCAATACAGTTCATGCATGTGGGGATTATCTTTTCTCTTTCCATGAGTTGTATCATATTATCCATTTGTATTTTCTTGCATTTGTACCATTCCTTTCAATAAATTAACTTATTGTCCCCACATAATTCTCAAAAACTGATAACTGAAGCAATGATTCCTTACTTCTCTCTCAAAATACCCTGAAATAGAATCCCAGAACCTGGGGTCAAAGATCAACCCCAGCTAAATGTGTCTCAGTGAATCTTTCCTTCCTTGCTAAGTGGCAACAGAAACAAAAATCATGAAGTCAAAGAATATTAAATAATATTTAGATATGCCTTCTTTTTTTCTTGATCAGCCTTACCAGCATTTTATCAATTTTATTATTCCTTTCAAAGAATAAACACACATGAATTGGCATTGCTAATGCTCTCTGTATTCCATATTGTCTTTTATGTCATTGATTTTTGTTCTTAAATTCATTCTTTCATTTTATTTTCTTTGGTTAATTCAACAATTCTTTTAATGGCTTAAGATGGACACTTTAGTTCATTAATTTTCAACCTTCTTTTTAAAAATATAAGCATTTATAAGTATACATTTTCCTGGAAGCATCACAAATTTTGATATATAGTGTTTTAAAAAAGTAAATATTCCAGAGTCAGCTGCATCTTGTTTCACATTTCTCTGGTGCTACATATGGAACAGGAGAACTTGGGAAAGTTATTTAATCTCTTTGAGTCTCGGAGTTTTATCTGTTAAAAAGGAATGCCTTAACAATATCTTTCTTATAGTGTACTTAGCAGATGATATAGCCACCTGTCTATGTATACGTATGTAATATGTCACAGCCAATCATATTCAGAAGCAGATTGCAATTTTAATGAGTGCTAAGATTTTTCAGGCACTAAGATAAGCTTTTTGCACATTATTTCAAATAATCCTTAAGGTTCATTTAGGATTTTTTTAAATATTGAAAACAAGGGTCTTCAAGATTAAATAGTGTACACATTTGGGGGAATAAGTGGCAGTGTCAGGAATCAAGTGCACATCTGTCTAGCTCACGAACAAGTCCTTGTAAATGAAGTGCTCTTCTAGATAAACCCCCCTGGCATTCATATTTCAAGAAAAACCTATGCAAAATAATCCCATTCAAATTTAAGCAGTATGAAATTTTAAAATTTAGAACTAAAAGAGGTTTAAAAATTGAGATATCAAATATCAATAGGTTGAACGAGATCTTTTTCTTGTTTTTTTAAGATCATCATTCGTTTTCTTTTTCCTTTATTATTTGTGTGTGTGTGTGTGTGTCCGGGATCACAGAAACGTAATTCTCTTCGGTAATTATAGGAGAAATATATGGTCACCTCTGTTGGTAGTATGATACCCAATCCTTTTGTGCATATCAAAACCTCACAATCCTGGACAATAAAAATGGTAAATAAATTATATGTATGTATATGCATACTTTTTTTTCTCTTGGCTGATCAAGGAGGGAAAATGTTTTCTTTAGCCTGATGAGTGAAATCTGTTTACTTGTAATCCAAATTACCTTTATTCTTTCCCCTTTAAAAATCTTCATTGCTCTTAATCTCACAAAAATGTTCAGCAGACTTTCTAGAAGAAAGTATCAAAATAAATATAACAATCGCAGTAACATCACCTGGAAAAGCACAGATATAAAAAACGAGAATGAAGATCCTCAAAGTTAGGTGTTTTATTTTATTTTACAGTACCCAAACAGTTCGTGACAGAGGAGAAACCCAATTAATCATGTATTCCCTTCAGCTTAAAAGATGCAGAACCACAGAAGTTGTGTCCTGACCACCCAAGTGGATCTACTTGGGTCCAGGATGAGGAGAATAAGCCCTCAACTAAGGTCTCTATTACTTCCTTTGCCTTGGAAGTATCAGCAGTAGGCTTTCCCTCCATAGTTCCAAAGGTCCAGTCTCACCTCTCATCTTAAAATCATGTTTCAGACATCCAGATAACTGGTACTCAGGGTTTAGGAAAACATTTACAGAAAATAGAGAAGGACCAACTATCATCTTTCCCATCGTAATTTTTTTCTCACTTTTCAAAGAGTGAGAGCCTCACAGCTCTAAAGGATATTATTGGCAAAATTGAAGAACTTTTAACCTGGATTATTTTTAGATAGTATTGTTTATCCAAATCAATGTCTTATTATGGTAAATGATACCATGGTTATAAAGGAAAATATCCTTGTATGTGAGTGAATACCTGTGTGTGTGTGTTTAAAAACTTTTTAAAAGAATGCACATGCACCCTTTTAAAAAACTTATCCCATAAATACAGTTCTGTATTAGTTTGTTAAGCTGCTGGAATGCAATATACCAGAAATGGAATAGCTTTCAAAAAGGGAGTTTAATAAGTTACAAGTTTACAGTTCTAAGGCTGCAAAAATGCCCAAAATAAGGCACCAAATGGAGGTTACCTTTACTAAAGAAAGGCTGATGCTGTTCAGAACATCTCAGCTGAAAGGCAAGTGGCTAGCATCTGCTGGCCCTTTTTTCCTGGGCTCTGTTGCTTTCAGCCTCTGTTTCCAGTGGGGTTTCCTCACTTGGTGTTGGAAGGCCTTCACTTGGTGTTGGAAGGGCCCTGCTCTGGGTTCTAGTTTGCTTAGCATCTCAAGGGAATGCACATGGAGATATCTGCTGGGCCCTGCATCTCCAAACATCTGGGTCTCGTGTTGACTGTGTCAGCTCTGAAGCAACTGTTCTCCAAGCAATTATACTCCAAGCATCTGCATTGTAACTGAACTCTCTCCAAAACATTTCCTTTTTTAAAGGACTCCACTAGACTCATCAAGACTGACAACTTGGGTGTGTCACATATCTGTGTATATAAGCTAATCAAAAGTTTCCGCCCTACAGTATTGAATCAGGATTAAAAGAAATGGGTGCCCTCACAAGAGTGGATCAGGATTAAAACATAGCTCTTCTGAGGTACATAGTGGCACAAGCTGGTACAAGTGCCAACACATTTTTCTTTGTCTTACGATCTTTTTTTAACGTAAAATGTAGAATGTGACTATCCTCTATATGGAAAGAAGAGGGGAAATATAGAGTGTAGACAGTACCAAATATCCTTTTCCATATTTATCTCAGCAGAACTCATAATTGTTAGAAGTATCTGCTGTAAGGATTATAAAGTTACTACCATTTTATTTTTACTATTTAATTAATTTAACTCAAGTAGCTAACTACTATTCTGTCATCCAACCACATGAAGTTGTCATATGTCTTCATGATTTCAAGTCCAGAGTAGTTTATACTCTGCTGCCACCATCAACAGCAGCAGCAATAAAAACAGTGATAATTGTATAACGATATTTATAGATAGCTTAATGTATGTTATACCCTTCACAGATTTTAACTTCTTATAATGTAATTACTATAATAATTCTTATTTTATAGATGAGAAAGCTGAGGCTTTAAAATGATGTTGGAAAGTTGTTTAAATTATATTTACTGCTCCATGGTCTTGAAGATGTTCTGTGCATATTGTTCTATCATTCACATTTGTATACATAGCTTGGCTGGAATTAAATTTTTGTGTCTATGGTGTGCAGGGTCAAGGTACATTTCTATTTCCACATGAACAGAAGTAACCAGTATTATTTATCGAAAAGGTCCTTATTTTCCAACTGCTCTGCAGTCTACCCATGTCATAAATGAAGTAACTATATAGATTACTAAGACCTAATATAGAAGTATCTGTTAGAATAAGTTACCCAACTTTGTTCTTTTCAAGAGTGTGTGTTGTTTCTTCTTGGCTCTTTGCATGTACAAACACATTTAAGAATTGTCAGTCTAAGGGGTGGGGAAAGCTGTGGTTTTAATAGTTATTTCTTTGAATCTATAGATCAATGGGGGGAAATTAAAATCCCTATAATATTGATTATTTCAATTCATGAACAGGGACTCGCATTTCAATTACTTATGTGTCCTTTAATTTTAACTATAATGTTCTGCAGTTTTCACTGTATAGGAGATGTATTTTTTCATCAACATTATTTCTGGCTATTTCGAAGCTACTCTAAAAGGTATCATTTAAAAATTTTTTGTTTGCAATTTGTTTCTAGTATACAGAAATGAATTTTACTTTTTACTTTTGACATTATTTAGTGACCTTGCTGAACTGACATATTAACTCTGGTAGTTTATAGATTAAAGAAAATAGATATGCAATCATGTTGTATATGAATTAGAAATTCATTTCCTCCTCTCCATAACTTATACCTTTCTCCTTGTTCTTAGTTTATAACCCTGACGAAGTTCTCCAATACAAATTTGTATAGAGATGTTGATAATTGATATCCTTGATTTGTTTCTGAACTTAGAGGAAATTGTTCAATACTTTGCTTTTAAATATATTGTTTGAAATAGGTTTTCAAATAGCTAAAATTTATTTAAGCTATTTAAATAGCTAAAATTTATTTAAAATATTTCCCCATTATTGTTTTATTGACATTTTTGTCATGAACTGATGCTAAATAGCTTCTACAAATTAATAGGAAAAAGATACACAACAAATGAACTCAAGACTCCAGTACAAACTCACAGAAGAGCATTTCCAACAATGGCCAATAATATGTGAAAAAGTTTATCGACATCATTAGTCAAGGGGAAAAAGGGAACTTAAAACAACATAATATACCTTTAAACACACAGCAGAATGGCTAAATTGAGAATTACTGAGCCAACTGGAAATCTCATACATGACTTCTGGGAACAGAAATTGAACTATCATTTTACAAAACAGTTTGCCAGTATCTATGAAAGATAAACATATAAATAACTTATGTTGAAGCAATCCTACTCCTAAGTATATACCCATTAATAATAAATGTATATGACAGTAAAATTCATAGCAGCTTTATATATACTTCTGCTTGCAATGAAATGGATAAATCAATTGTTGTATGATGCACTGTGAGATCACTAACATGGATTTTAAGGTTTGGATCATAAATCAAATGCACAGGACTTTAGGCTCATTTAGCTTATTTAGGCTTGAATTTAGCTTTGAATTAGGCTTCTTTAGCTTTGAATTTACTTAGGAAAGATGAAGATCAGAGAGAATGTATGTTTTAGACATCACATATATCTTAGACACCAGATGTATTTCCCAATATCTCTAGGTACTGCACACAGGATATATTTTGTTTGTAAGGTTAACCTCAAGTTGACTTGTACACATGTCACAGCAGCATTAGAAAGCCACGAGGTACAGGGTGCTCAGCTTAAGTATCTTGCTAGCTCCTATAATGGAAAGCGATTAGCTTTCTTTACTTAATGTGGCCTCAGGCCACACATTACAAGAAACATAGTAAACAATCCTGATAGCCAAGGACACAGATGAAGGAGCAATCTTAGAATAAAATTAAGCACATGGTAGACCTTGCAGAATCATCACCTATTTTTAGGTTTGGTGTTGCAAGATGTTTCAATAAGGGGTAAATCTTTAGGCTAGGAGAGGCACACAAACTAACTGTTACCCTTTTCCTGTAAGGGCACCTGTTAGCCCTAGTCAACATATCTTTGCCTTGTAACTCCTGTATGTAATAGAAATTATATGCACAAACAAGTGGGCATACACGCACAAGCTATATATATATTTTTTTCTTTCATATTTTATAGAAGTTGATACATACAAGCAAATATGCTTAAATTCCAATAACTACTAGGATAAAAATCATCTGATGAGAGATGGTAATATGTTAAAAAAAAGATTAAACCATAACCTTTGAAGTTATTATTATTTTTCTCTTACTAACTGAACTACTTATTTTTCTTTTCTATTCTCTATCATTTGAAACATTTTATTGGTATGAATAGATTCATTTAGCTGTATATGTCATTTTTCTGGAGTCAAATTTACTTCACTTTTAAGCTAGTAAGTTTCCATAAGTATTACATCAATTGAAAGTTTTAGGTCAAGATCACAAAATGCATTTTTTATCCTGGGAATCATCACCCACACAACTTTTTAAATTAGTGCTATAAAAAAATCTAAATCTACCTATTATCTGTTATGGCTGTAGCAGAATAATTTAATGAATGCTTAGTGTACTAAGCAACAGATATTATTATGGTAACATTCATCCTTTACAATAGAGATGTTATTTTCCCATTTACTATACGTTTCCAACAACTGTAAATGTTGCTTGAAGACATCATTCACTAAAGTTTGGGTTTCATCAGGTTTGAGGCATAGGAATACTTCAGCCACAAGGGGTCTAGTTCCTTCCATCATTGGGGAACCCTGCCCACCTAGCTTCCATTGCATGATGCAATGATGCTCTTTAATCTGTCCATTCCCAACCAATGGTAATGTAAGAAAGGTGAACATAACTTTTATGCATGGAACTCTAAGCATTAGGGAACAGTGATAAAGACCACATTGTTGGTCAGCTTTTGTCACAATTTAGATTTGAAGTAGTGCTCCAGTAGACAGGCTCCCTCAGCATGGGGTTCCATAACACTAATACATTTAAAAATATTATTTCTGATTCCATTTTAATATATATTCTTATAGTCCTCCCCCAACATTGCTCCTAAGGATCATACTCCATTATTTTGGCAATATGCCCAGTCATTTTATGGATTGCTTAATTTTATTTCTATATTTACGTGCCAGCCAGAACAGATTTACTGGTAGAGACCTCCCTCTGGTGTTCCATTTGCATTAACAAATATTTATCATTATGGTAGTGAGATTCTAGGAAAACCATTATCCTTGATTCACAATATCCAGTCAATTTTCAAAGGTTCTTGAGTCTCTTTTGCCTCACTGGGGCCAATGTAGATTAAGTCACCACAATAGCTATTGCTCGTGAGTACTTGTGGCATAGATGCATACATATGCAAATATATTGTTTGCATGAAAAAAAGAGATATTTATGCATATTCAACTCCTAATTGCAGGTTTGTCTCAGCATTCCATAATTATGAATTCGCAGAATTGAGCCATAAATGGGATGTGGCTTCTATTTCACCTCCCTTTGAACACTATTTGATTCCGTAAATCCTACTTGTATGGCATTCCATCCACATTTCACAATTTTTCAGACCTAATGGGCAGGTGTCAACCATGTGTTTCCCCATATACGAGGTAGCTTTTACAGCAAAAGATACTCTTGTATTATAGAGACACAGTACACCTCTTGTTTGTGTGAGCCTCAATGTATCCAACCTAATTTAATGGTATGATTTTCTCTCTCTCTCTCTCTCTCTCTCTCTCTCTCTCTCTCTCTCTCTCTCTCTCTCTCTCTCTCTCTCTCTTTCTCTGTGCCCAAAAGAGCCAATATAGTAAACACAAGCAATGGGCTGTCCCCAATAAGAATTTCAACTTGCAACTATTCAAGCAAGAAGGCATCAGGGGGTGCTTTTCTGATAACATTTTTTCCTCCAAATCACCCAAGCACTGTCTCTAGGTAGTCAATGTAAATTGCTGTCAGTCCAATTTTCCCTTTCCAAAAGAGAATAAAGCTGTCATTTCTCCTAGCATGAAGCATCGCTCAGCATCATATCTGAGAGGGACTGCTAAGCGTAATAATTCTGTAGTTTAAAAACATCTGTGGGAAAAGGGTGATAGTATCTTTCCTGGGTGTCTTTGCCCAATTATATGTGCTTATTTTACTTGCCATAGATTTACTTCTTTCTCGCTCTTAACCCATACCGAGTCTCCCTGAGTGGGTATCTTAGGTTAAGCCAGGTTGCCCAAGCATTACACATTTAATAAGAGTAGACTTGAAAGAGCTCGCTCTTTTATCCATTCCTTGGGAAGAAAGTAGGGTTAGGGAGGTAAAGAATAATGCTCTATCACTACAGTGCAACAGCCCCTAAAGTCACTTCTCTTCCCCTCTTAAAGTAGTCTTCCTTTATTCTATAATTCTTCTCAAGAGACTAACTGTGTACTTGGATTATTTTTATTTTAAGAGTTCTATCAATACTCTACTTTTTAAACCCAACACTGCGAGTAAAATCATTACCCTTTCCCCTGCGTGGGACATGACATCCAGGAATGAAAGTCTCCCTGGTACCGTGGAACATGGCTCTCAGGGATGAGCTTGGCCCTGGCACCATGGGTTCAACAATGCCTTCCTGACCAAAAGGGGGAAAAGAAATATAACAAAAGAAGGTATCAGTGGCTAAGAGAGTTCAAATAGAGTTGAGAGGCTATTCCGGAGGCTAATCTTATGCTAGCTTCCACTAGGTATCACTAATAAGCAGGGCTTGCCAAACCCCAACCAAAACCACTCCTGTCAACCTTAAAGAATTCCTAAGGCTTTAACTGAAATTCCACAAAAGTTTCATGCACTGAGATTGCTTTCCAGAGACCTACAACCTCCAGATGGGTTCCTAGGCCAGATAAGTCCTGAAATCCAGAGAGGCCAGCCTCCCCAGGAATATCAACTAGTTTTATCCCCTATCTCATGTTATTGACAGCCCTTTCTAACAAGAAAAAGTTAGAAAGGACAGAGCCCAAATATCCCTAATGATTGGGAGAAGGACCAAAGGAGAAAGAGGAGTTATAACAGAGAAGATAGAATTTAACAAATGAGTATGGCTGTTGAATCATGATGTTGATATTTCTTTCAGTCTCCAGTGTCTTGGAACAGCTAGATGGAAAAATCTAAACTTGTGGAACTCTAATTCCATATGAAACTTTAAAATCTGTTCTGTGATTACTTGTTACAATGTACTTGAATTAGATTGCTCTTTTGTGTATATATTTCACAATAAAATACTAAAAAAGAGTTTTATCAACAAACAGAGGAAAAGTATAAAAATATGAGAACGTTGTAAGGATTCCATAATTCTGCAAAGCAATAATTTTCACTGCTTCAGGGACAAGAGATGCTTTCCATTTCCCATCAATCCTCATTCTCTCCAAAGATTTTTTGATATATATTATTTTCACACTAACTATAAAACTGGTCCCAGAATCCCTCTTAATACAGAAGTTCATGTGGCAGTGGTCTTTTCCTTTCCACTCTGGATCCATTATGAATTCAAAACTGTACTCTATATCCTGACCCTACTTCCAAGCAGGCACAATGCTCATGTCTGAAAGACTGCTGTCCCTGAAGGTTCAGGCTGAAATATTTTATATATTTTTTCATTCATTATAGATATAATGGATAGAAACGCTAATCCATGAATTAAGTAATAAGGTGTAATGGAGTAAATTTAAAACTTAGTTAAGACGGGTCCTTTTTTGTGTTTTGGTTTCATTGTTTTGGTTTTGGTTCATTTCATCCTGAACTCACGTTTCTAAAACGTTGAAAGATGCTACAGTATTTACTTCAAATATCCGAACTCTGTTTGGGATATTTGAATTAAACATCCATTCACTCCCAGAGGAAGTTCTGCTGAAAAACAGACACTTTGGGGAGATTAGCATAATGAAAGAGTAAATGAACAGTAAGGCACAGTGAACATTTCAGGAAGACTTGTCCATTTCCCAGTGTTACTTTCCCTTCCTTCTACTTCAACTCAAAGTTTCTAAAGCTTTAGAAAACTTAAAAGAAATTCACCCATTCCACTTTATACTACAATTTCTTTGATCTTATGACTTTAGTAGTCATGAAAAATTAAGTAAAGATCTGGACATAAGGTGTTTCTGTCAGCAACAGAAGTTCTGACCTCCAGGAGAAGCTTTTCATTTATTCATTCATTACACAAACAAAACTACAGGTTAAACCTGTAGATCACTGGAGAAACAAGTTAGGCCGAATATAATAAATTACTTTTTAAGAATTGAGGCTTTCATTAAAATCATGAAGTATCTTGTCATGGGCATGGGAAGCAAACATCTACCATTATTGGGCAAATTCAAGCAAGTGCTATCAGATATATTTCAGAATGTGGGATAGAAAGAGTGAGCTGCTGTCACTTTTGCCTATAAGCATGTTTTAATCTCAAACACCTTTTAATTCTATAACTAACTGTGCTGATTTGAAAGTGTTGTATACTCCAGAAAAAGCCAATCCATTAATCCTGATTAAAGAAAAGAAATCATACAAGATTTTTCCTTTGGCTTTTTCAATTAACATATTTATGAGATTCAACTATGTTTTGGGTTTAGTTGTGGATTACTGATTTTCATTGATTGCATGGTACTCTATTTATCTACTGTATTTTTGATGATGGTTTAGGTTGTTTGCCTTATGGCAAGCCATGCTTCTGTGGACATTCTTGTGCTATCTCCTGGAACAAATGTACACGGTCTTCTGTTGTGTAGATATATCCAGGATGGAAGTTCTAGATAACAGAATAGATGTATCTTCAGCTATAGTAGATTATGATAAATTGTTTTTTAAATGTGCTACCAGTTTCACTCCCTTCAGTGGTCTATGAAAATCCATATTATTCCATATGTCTTCTAAAACTTTATGTTGTCTATTTTTTGCTTTTTAATTTTTATTTCTTTGTCTTTAATTAATTTTTCTTTTTGTGAAAAATAACATATTGACAAAAAACCAAAAAATTTTAAAGCTCATTACAACAATTAGTTGTAGGACATATTTCAGAGTTTGGTATGGGTTACAATTTCACAATTTTAGGTTTTTGTTATAGCTGCTCTAAGATACTGGAGACTAAAAGAAATATCAATGTAATGATTCAGCAATCATACTCATTTGTTAAGCCCTACCTTCTCTGTATAACTCCACTATTACCTTTGAATTTTTCCCACTCTTTAGGGGTATTTGGGCTATGTCCATTCTAAATTTTTCACGTTGGAAGGGGCTGTTGATAATATGGGGTAGAGGGATGGAACTAGTTGATGTTCTGGAGAGGATGACCCCTCTGTGTTTCAGGACTTATCTGGTCCAGGAACCCAGCAACTGCTACTCCTCCAATTTTATTCTCTTTTTTTTTAATTATGCTTTTGGCTATTTGGGGTCTCATTCCGTTCCAGATGTATTTGGCAGCTAGCTTTTCAAAATCTTCACATAGGTTCTTGGAATCTTGATTGTATTGCACTGAATCTGTAGATAAATTTGGGTAGAATTGACATCTTAACTACATTTAACCTTCCTATCCATGAGCAGGGAATGTCTTTCCACCTGTTTAAATCTTTGATTTCTTTTAGCAACGTTATGTAGGTTTCTATATACAAGTTCCTTATATCCCTAGTTAAGTTCATTCCTAGATTCTTGATTCTTTTAGTTGCCATTCTGAATGAATTATTTCCTTAATTGAATTCTCAATTAGGTCCTTTCTTTATATAGAAATAAACATTCCTGATTTTTCCACATTCATCTTATATCCCATTACTTTATTGAATTTTTTTTATTAGCTCAAGCAACTTTGTTATAGATTTTTCAGGATTTTCTAAGTATAGTAACATGTCATCTGCAAATAATGAAAGCTTTACTTCTTTCTTTCCAATTTGGATGCCTTTTATTGTTTTTTCTCGCCTGATTGCTCCAGCTAAGAATTCTACTACAACGTTGAATAGTAGTGGTGAGAGAGGGCATCCTTGCTTCATTCTCGATATTAGGGGGAAAGCTTTCACCATTAAGTATGATGCTGGCTATGAGTTTTTCATATATGCCTTTTATCATACGGAGGAAGTTACCTTTGTTTCACACCTTAGAAATGTTTTTATTCAATGGGAGCCCAGGAGCAGGGTGCAGTGTGAGAGACACAGAGGCGTGGGGGGAGGCTGATGGGGGGGTGCTGTGCCAATGCATGGGTGCTGCTGTGCAGGAAGGATGTGGGCGGCTGTATGTAATATTGGGGTCTTTGGGTATCAGGATGTGGGGTATGGGGCACAGAGAGGCCAGGGAATGAGTGTCTCCTGTGCAGGAGGAGGTGTCCAGGGGGGCCCAGATGCGGATGCACAAGTGTGTAGGGGCAGGGCACAGGTCGCGGGGGTTGCCTGACATGTTTCTGGGACTGGTGATGTCAGGTGGGTGGGGCCCTGGTGCAGGTGTGGGTGTC